>CAUYON010088987.1:0-24116 GCA_963573935.1 Arctocebus calabarensis
TAACAAACCTAAATTTGTTGATTTCTTTTCCTTCCTTTAACAGAAACCTTCAATCAGTCATCTAGAGATTGATATTTTTCACCCAAAGGTTGTCTCGGGCTTTTTATAAAGACTCTTGTTCCTGGGTGGCACCTGTGGCTCTGTGGGTAGGACGCTGGCCCCATATACCGAGGGTGGTGGGTTCGAACCTGGCCTCTGCCAAACTGTAACAAAAAATAGCCGGGCGTTGTGGTGGGTCCCTGTAGTCCCAGCTACTCGGGAGGCAAAGGCAAGAGAATTGCCTACGACCAGGAGTTGGAGGTTGCTGTGAGCTGTGATGCCACAGCACCCAACTGAGGGCAATAAAGTGAGAGTCTTTATCTAAAAAAAAAAAAAAAAAAAAAAAGTCTGTTGTCCCAGATCCCAGATGACAAGTGACAGAAGTTGTTGAATGGCTACACCAGGAAAACCAAAAGTATCAGCTGAGACTTAGCTCATTGTGAGAGAGGATTAAGTACCAACTGAAAACAGAAGCAAGAAAGTGATCGATTACAGAACTGCAAGGGGAAAGAAGTCCAGGTATACAGATTGCTACCTAGAACATTCTGTCCCTAGATGTTTACACTCCCATGTCATACACCATGAGAAATAGTGTATGCTGTGAACTAAGCACCAGCCTCCTGGGTTTAATTCTAGTTTTGCCAATTACTAGCTAGCATTCTTGGACAACTCATTTAACTGCTCTGAGACTTACTTCATTCATCTACAAAATGAGAGCATTAAGAGTAATTAATAGTAATAATAGCACTAAGAATTACATAAGTAACTATGTGTCAAGTGCATAGAACAATGACTGAGTCATTATGAGCACTTAATAAATGCTGACTCTTATAATAGGATGATGATTAGAGTTTTTACTGAGATAACAGGATAGAAAAGATATGAAATTCTAAGTGAGATATTAGATCAAAATACCAACATTTTAAGAGAAATAAGTTCACAACTGACCGTGTAAAATAGTCAATAGAATATGTTAGGGGAAAGAGGGTTTGTGAGGTGATTCTCTTTGGAGCAAGATGTCCTATGAGTACCATCTCTCCCAACTGGAAATGGAGAGGAAAGGTACTCCTTCATGGTCAGCCTAGGTCTACTGGGAGATCTTCGTTTGCAACCCTTAGATAGGTGCATAATGGACAGATATGATTCTTATCTGGGAAGTCTAAAAGCAAGAGATGAACTTCACTGAGCCCGTCAGTGACAGAGCCAGAACCAAGCTACTTAGTTAGCTTTACCTCACTTTCTCAGAGTTTACTGGGCAAAAGTTACCCATGGACTATAAGGTCTCGCAAGAGACAAGTAGGATATGAATGGCAGAGTTGTTCAGCTAAAGATAAATACGTATCACTGAGTGCTGGAATGAAAAGAATCCAGCAAGAAACCGCTGAAGTGAAGGGCTGAAACAGCACCGAAGAGATGGTTAGCTTTTTAATATGTATATTTATTGCAGTAAGAGCACTTGACACGAGATCTAACTACCATCTCTTAACAAATTTTTAAGTGATCGTCACTCTTATATATATATATATAGTATATATAAATTGTTGTATAGCTGATCTGTAAAGCTTATTTATCTTACCTAACTGAAACCCATTGGTTAGTAACTCCCCATCTCATCCCTGCCCCTAAAACCATCATTCTCCTCTTTGATTCTATAAAGTTTACTATTGTAGAAACCATTGTAAGTGGAATCATGCAGATTTGTCTTTCTGTGACTCATTTATTTCACCTAGAATAATGTTCTCCAGACTCATCCATGTTGTCACATATGACAAGATTTTCTTCCTTATTTAAGGATGAATAATATTCCACTCTAAATATGATGGGCTTTAATCATCTACCAGAAACAAAAAAAAGGTCAAGAAGTCTATCTATCAATACCTGCCCTATATTTTTATCTCTTCTGCTAACTTCTCCCTTAGCTACTTTGATCCAGGCTGAGAACAAAACAATAGCCATGCATGGTAAAGGAAATAAATTTTTATTTATCTATATTCTTATTTCTCTTTAAAAAGAGAAAAAAAAAAGCTGACTACTACCACCACTCTGCTACTTCCCAAATGCCATGCATAAAAGATAAATAAACAATGAGGGTGGGTTTAAATGGACATTTAAGGCCAGATTAATATCTAGGGGTAAATATTCCAATCACATGATTAAGATTACATTTGTGGCATTATCTAAGAGAATACAGAAAAGTCATTCAACCTGCCCAAGTATACAGAATCAAGGAAAGATTACTTTTAGAAAATACAATTTTTAAAAAATAGCAATGACAAAAAACAAATTTTCATTTTGATTACTTTATGAGTCACAATTATTAACAATATCCCTTATACTATTTTTATCATTCTCAGACTACCCAGTCTAAATTAGTCACTGTGATATGATGGTCATTGTCTACCTATTATTTTCTTCATAGCAATGATCCAAGATGATACTACCTTATGTATTTATTTGCTTGCTTCTTTAGTGTCTTTCACCATACACTAGAAGATAGTAGACACTCTGTCTATCTGATTCTCTGCTATATCACAGCACCTAGAATATAACCAGAGGCAGCATGAATACTCAATAATCATTTTTTTCAGTGAATGAATCTTGATCATATGATTAACTTCAGTGCTTTTTCAATCAACTTCATTCCTTCAATTATTATATATTTTTGTGTCTAATGATTGCAAGCTTATCACCCCAAATGTGAAGACCAAAATGTCCTTTATCAAGTAGTGAAAGGATTAGACAATAAGCATAACTGATTTATGCATAAACCATAAGATGGGGAAAAGGAAAGGGGAATATGAGCTTTGATGGGAAAAAAAGAGAGAGTCTAAAGTTTAAAAAAATGAGGTACATCTGGATCAATAATAAAGCTGACTGAGTACAGTAGTTAATGCATTCAGAACCTGAGCTCTCTTCCCTCCCTGATATATCTCTCAACAGCCTTGATACAATGCTCCTTCCCGTCAACCTCCATCTAGCTTTCACCAACATGGCAATCCCATCTACCACTGTAGTGGCACCTAAAGATCTCCACACAATCAATCAACTATATATTAACGTAAGCCAAATAAAACATAGCTTATCCCAAATTGCCTTCTACAAAGAATTGCTTAGAAAAAAATATGAATTTCTCTTCTGTAAAGAAAACTTGTCTCCCAGGTCTTAATTCCTCAAGCAAAAAGAGCCTTATTTATTCATAGACATAAGGGTACAGTATATTTTGCTTCTACTTTGAAGGGAAAACTGTGATAGCAATTTCTCTTCAGCCATAAACAAATAAGAAAAAAATACAACAAACAATGTTTTATACATTGTACAACAGGAATTTCAGGGCAACAAGGGTTTAAACAAGTGAACCCACAATGCCTCAGCTTACTGTCTAGAGACAGTCCACAACTCAGGGAGAGGAATCAAAAACAAAAAATAGACCTATTGTCTCATTAAATTGAGGACACAGAGATTGAAGTACAGAAAGGCCAACATAGCTAGAATTTGCAGAACAGAGAATTCAAGAGGAGGAAGATACACATAAAGAAAGAGAGTTCTGAATGTCTAAAGAGGAATTCCTAGTTAAATATGTATTGATGCTTGCATGAGAAGAAAACTCCTGAGGTCAGACAAGAGCCACCAAAAAGCAATTGGTTGAACAAAGAGTTCACATAGGTCTGAGAATGATTTGTGACCCCACCAACCAAAGTATAATATATGGGGCATTGGTTACAGGTCAAAGAAGGATTATGCCTTAATCATTGGACTAAACTAATTCCATAATAAGAGTTGTCCTAAAGCTGTCTTAACAAAGCTTAAAAGCAACCCTTAAAAAGATAAAACCTCTCCGTGAGTTACTGGACTACATAAGTGAATAAAATCCAACACTTTTTAAAGAAACATAACAAAACCTGTCACCCAACAATGTAAAAATTATATCAAACTTCTGATCAAAATTTATAGGCATGTAAGAAAACAGGAAAGTTTACCCTATGTCTCAGGTAGAAATTAATTCATAGAAATAGGTCCAGAAATAACACAGAGGATAGAATGAGTAAATAAGGGCTTTAAAATAACTATTACAAATTGTATAAATATATTGACATGACAAAAGTTAAGTGAAAGATATAGAAAGACACAAGTGGACAAAAAGACACAACTTCTAAAGATGAAACACACAATAACCAAAATAAAAAATACGTTGGATGAGATTACCAGCAGATTAGACAAGATTAGTGAACTTGAAGGGAAAGAAAGGAAGGAAGGAAGGAAAGAAGGAAGGAAGGAAGGGAGGGAGGGAGGGAAGGAAGGAAGGAAGGAAGGGGATAAGGGAAGGAGGAAGAAAAGAAAATCCAAAATGAAATATGGAGAAAAAAACTGAAAAATACCAGTGTTCTGTGAACTATGAGACAATATTAAACAATCTAATGTATAATTGGAATTCCAGAAAAGGGGTGAGGAATAGAAAAATACATAAAGAAATAATGATCACATTTTTTCCAAACTTAATGACAACTATAATTCACAGATCCAAGAACCTTGATAAATCTAAGGGAAAAGAAATTTAAAAAACAACAAAGAGCTCATCATACTCAAATGGTTTAAATTTAGTACTAAAGACAAATTTTTTAAAGTACTTTTAAAGGAAAAAGTGATGAATAAAGATAAAAATGACAGCAGATAGCTCATTTAAAAAGCATGAAAATCAGAAAACAATGGAAAGGGATTTCTGAAGTACTTTAAAAAATGGTAAACCTTGAGTTCTATAAGGAATAAAAATATCATTCAGGAATGAGGGTGAGATAAATACTCAGACCAAGAAATCTGAGATTGTTCATGGCATCAGATTTGTACTGCAAAAAATCTTTTTTTTTTTTTTTTTTGGCAGTTTTTGGCCAGGGCCTGGTTTGAACTTAACACCTCTGGTATATGGGGCCAGCACCCTACTCCTTTGAGCCACAGGTGCCATCCTGTACTGCAAAAAATCTTAAAGGAAGTTTTTTATCAGAGGAAAGGAAAATGATAGCAGATGGAAATGTGGAGCTAAACAAAGGAAAGAAGAGCAACAGAAAGGGTTTCCAGTATCCAGTTGCTAGACAACACATGGAAGCTGTAGTTATAGTTCCAGAAAAACATGAAAACGTGATTGTGGTTGGAAACGTAAACACTACAGGTGACAAAAGTTCAAAGATCATGAGGGACAATGGAGAAATGAGTTAGCAGTTTTGATTTTATCTTAAGGAATTGGGAAAGAAACAACATTGTCTAAAGTGATGGGTGGAACAGGAAATAGAAGTTCAAACTGGTATATTTGCAATTATAAATGCAATGTATTATACATATATATATATATATACACACACACACACACACACACACACATACCAGTTTGAATAAGAAGAGAAGGAAAGGATATTGTAAAGCTTATACATGGTCTAAATTCTTTGTCTTTTATATTAACGAGTCAGTAGAAAATATTTGAATTTTGTAAGTCAATAAATGTTTCTGTATATATGTTTATATTCATGTCTATAAAGGTATATATATGTGTACACACATGTATATACATACACTAATATAAAATTCAGTGTTATAGAGGTAACTTCAAATAATCCAAAACAGGAATAGGGTATGAGAATGAGCATTAGAGAGTGTAGTAAAAGACTTTTAACTTTAATTTTCATCTTCCTGTCTTGCTTGAATTTTTGTTATTATGAACATAAACATAACATATAACATTTATAATTACTTTTTTTTTTTGAGACAGAGTCTCACTTTGTTGCCGCTAGTAGAGTGCTATGGCATCACAGCTCACAGCAACCTCAAACTCTTGGGCTCAAGAAATTCTCTTATTGGGCAGTGCCTGTGGTTCAAAGGAGTAGGGCATTGGCCCCAGAGGCCAGAGGTGGTGGGTTAAACCCAGCCCCAGCCAAAAACTGCAAAAAAAAAAAAAAAGAAAGAAAGAAATTATCTTATCTCAGCCTCCCAACAGCCACAACACCCAGGTATTTTTAGAGATGAGGTCCGCTTTGGCTCATGCTGGTCTTGAACTAGTGAGCTCAGATTGCCTGCCTCAGCCTTCCAGAGTGCTAGGATTACAGACATGAGCCACCACACCCAGCCTATAATTACATTTTTAAAACTCAAACCCCACACTAAGTAAGGATCTTACTTTATGAAATAAAAAAGTATGTAAATCCCATAAAAAGAATGAGAAAATGACATCAATGATACACATACAAGAAACAAAAATAAAATAACCTATACAATGTTTATTAAATTAAAATATTCAAACAGATGAAAATAAAATCAAAGTAAGTGATGTCTCTGCATAACAATCTTCACTGAAACAATACATTTAAAAAAAACAGCAATAAATGCTAAAGATAAGATAGCCAAACAGGATTTTAATTTCATAACTGATGAAAATGTAAGAATACTTGTAGCACAAGTATTCTGAAGAACAATTATAGACATTTATAACAAAATGACAAAAACAGTTTTCTTCTCATATATGACTCCTCTGGGACTTATACTGAAAGAAAGTAAATGAATAATAAAAAACTAATATGAAGTATTTCATTTGCTGCAGAATTTTAGGAAAGGCACACAGGTTTAATAAACTTTGCTTTTTAATAACCATAAAAATACACTATAATCAGAAACAATACTTATGAAAATGTGTTTAGATACCGAATCTTAGCTTTAACTTAATAAAAAAAAAAAATGAAAGCTTGGAGAAGCATTATGGAAAAAAATTCAATACTCATAAGCATGAAATAAAAGTAATTTCACTCTCCTTCTTTATACAAATAAAATCAGAAAAGTAATATAAATAGCAATAAAATCACCTGAACTATAATAAAGTCAATAAAACTAAAATGAATCTTTTAGGTTTCTGAAGTTTAGCAAGCACCAGTGATCAGAGTTGTTTTAAAAATTGTATAGAACTTTGTATGTTAATTTTTCTAACTTCTAATAAAAAATTTTACAAAACATTTTCAAAGAATACTTTAAACAAATGGCTTGAAACACACATGTTAGCATTAAAAGCTCCTTTGAAGCTGTGATCAACCTAAAATGCTTAAATGTGTTAATTCTATGAGGAATTATTAACTGTCTTCCAAGATCCAGACATGAGCAAAGTACAGGAGAGAACCCAGACTACATAAAGCATTCTAAGATGTTTCTGGTAATTTCGCCAAGCAGTGAATTAGGTTGAAAAACTAAATCAGGTACAGTTTTTTAAATGTAATGAAATATCACCACAGTTTATGAAAATCATCTATAAAAAATGAAAATTAAGGAACAAAATACAAATATAAATCTCCAAGTAGAAATATACCACAGTATATGAAGATGCAAATGGAAAGCCTAAAAGACCATAAAAGAGAAAATACCTGATCAGAGGGAAAGAGATAGAAAGAGATTTCTGGTGTCAAATGTATCTCAACAAATCAGAGCAAATTTAAGGACCTCTAGGAGACTGCCTCAGATAAGGTAACCTGGAGCCTGCTCTTTACCTGGCCCTGTCCAGTAAGGGGAATATCCTCCACTTTGCTCAGAACGGAACCGCTGCCTCTGAAATAAATTGAACTTTTGTCTTATCAGTGTGTTTTTTCCTTAGAGTCCTTATCTTTTCAGTTGTCCTTGGTCTAAATCACTCCCAATGCTATGGTACAAACAAAAATCATTCTTTCATCCATTTATTCATTTAAATATTAATTTGACTTTCCGTTTACTCATTCAGTAAGTATTCTTTGAGTACATGGCACTGGAGTACATCTTGGCAAAAATGGGGTCTCTACTCCCACAGAAGTAACAGAGAAAAGCTGACGGTTTATATGATATAGAAAAGGAAATATGAGGCTTCTTCAAAACAGGCCTTCAAATGTCAGATTTTGATAGTGCCATCTCCAACTTATTGATATACAGACATCATTGATGTCTAAGGAATACAGGACTCAAACTATTCATGTGAATTTTGTCAGAGTCAAAAACACGAATCTGTAGTTGCTAAGGATAAGAATAATAGCCATGCTGCTCATACCTTTAATGAAACAAAATGCACCCAAAAAAGTCTCTAAAAGGTAAACAAAGGAATTTTTAAGATAGACACCAACATTGTTTTACACTCAATTAAAAAAAAGTAACTTGAATATAATAACTGACATTTAGTCATAAGAAATATCTCCTCAGCTTTACAGGTTAATTAAATTTAGAATTGGATTTTTTTTCAAAACAATATAAACACGGCTGAGACATAAATTATAAATTCAAAGAATATCAAAGATAAAGAAACTGACTCAGACCCAAAGGGCCAAACTGACTAACTGACTGATGATTATAGTTCAAGACAAAAGCAGAGTTAGAACTGGAACCTGGGTCTCCCAACATCCAGCATCCTGAGATTTTTATTATTGGTTTCGTTTTTTTTTTAACACACTTCTTCTGTCAAAGGTTAATCTTATCTATAGACAGGAGAATGAGTTTGCATTTTTACATTCCTATCTTTTCAAAAATAAGTTTCACAAGGTATACTCGTAACTTCACCTTTATACACAAAAATAAACAAGCAAGGAGGAAAAAGCAAGATCTTCACATCTTATAAAGAGAAATTCAATGATATATTTTTCAAAATTACAATTAATAATGTAAATGGATACTATCACCATGATAATCAATTAGGATGGAAGGGTTTTAGGACTGAAGTCTACATTCTGTAGGTGTTTTACAGAAATCTTTCGTAATTAATAAATCTACAATGCAACTAATTTCTGTAAATGACTTTTATTTCCAAATTTACCCAAAACGTTCTTACAGCTGAGCCTTTGCACTTGAATTTGCAGAGTTCTTTTCTTTACTGGAACTCCTCACTGTGAAGGTCTTTAGTTTCAAGGCTTTCAGGCAAGGTAATTTGTTAGAATCAAACCAAAAAGTGTCAGGCCAAAGAAAACTAACACTTCGTTTTTAAAAGTAGACACTTCCCAATGAAGACTTGAAGGAGATGAGCAGTTGAATCATGGGATGTCTAAGGAAGAGTGTTCCAGGCAGAGGGAGAGTACAGGGCAAGTCTGAGAGATAGCAGGTGGCCAGTAGGTGGCCAGTGCGTCTCTGGAGCAATGCAGTGGACGACAAGTAAGACAGGCAGCTGAGAGATGACAGGCCAGATCATGCTGGATTCTGTGTTTGGCTTTGCCCTGAACAGGATGGGGTTTTGAGAAGGGGAGTTTTCAGGCTTGCATTTAACAAGATCACCCTGCTGCTGTGCTGAAACTAATCTATAGGAGAACGAGGGAAGCAAGAAAGGAATCACTTGGGAAGATAGTCCAGTAACCCAGGAAAGAGATGATAATGGCTCAGATGAGTGAGTCATTATAGTGAACAGGTAAGAAATACTTGGATATAATTTGAAGATTTTCTGAAGGACTGGGAGAGTGGGATATGACAGAAAGAGAAAAGCCCAAGATGACAGCAAGGTTGATAGGAGGATCATTGCCATCATCTGAGTTTGGAAAGGTTATAGATGGAATGGGTAGAGGGAATAGCTGCATGAAAAGATCAAGAGTTTGGTTTTAATAAGCTAAGCTGGAGGTGTTTACTAGACTTCCAAGTAGAAATGCTGAGTAGGTAGTCAGACAAATCTAGAATTTAGGAAAGGGTTCTGGGATGGGGTGCACATAAATGAATCCTCAACATATAAATATTATTTAAAGCCAAGAATCTATATAAAATCATCAAGGGAATAGATAAACAAAGAAAAGGACCAAGGTCTAAGCCCTGAGACCCTCCAAAATCAAGAGGCTGGGGAAGGAGAAGGAGCAGCCAGCAGGCTGAGAGCAGAGCCAAGATTCACCGCACCAAGGAAGGGGGAGGGACAAAACAAAATGTGGGCCAACCGTGAGAACTGACAAGGTGCTAGGTCATTGTGGCTTCTATGAGGACAGTTTTGGCTGAGTTTGTGGAAATGGAAGCCTGATTGGAGTAGTTTAATTAGTGGATGAATGAGACAAGAGAACAAGAAAACTCTGAATTTTGCTACAAAAGAGAGAAATACACTAGCTGATGGAGGAAATGGAATCAAGAGAAGATTCTGTTTTGTTTAAGAAGAAAAATTAACAGCGTATTTAAGCGCTGGTAGAAATAGTCTCTCATAAAGAGAGAGTGCAAGGACACAGATAGGAGAGAATGAATAATTGGGAGAGCAACATCCTTAAGTAGGTAAAAGGAGATGAGACCTTGTGAACGAGTGAATTAAGCCAAGACGCTTCCTGGAGAAACAGGCAAGAACGTGGAGCGTATGGATACAGGTGTTGTTGGGGAGGTGGGCTTCTATAAATTCTCCTCTGATTGCTTCAGTCTCCTCACCAAAATAAAAGTTTATCACCTGAGAATGAGAACAGGTGGTGGACAAGGAACAGGTGATGAGAAAGAGTTCTTCCAGGTGAGCAAGGGGAGGAAGGGAACCAGGGTTGTATGGCCCAACAGCCCAGCCACATCAAGATTCCACTTGCAGATTTATGCTCATGAGTTTAAAGGGAGATTGTACGACTGTACGTTAGTCTCTAAAGCTTTCCAGTTGCATAGCTGCAGGCTTGGAAAGGCAGGGAGGTTCTGTTTATCCAGGGTTGCGGCTTTGCCAGCACCAAGTAAGAAGAAACCAGAGAGGTGCAGGGATGTTATGGTGGAATTCACGAGAGTGATTATGATGATGGATGTTGAAATGGAAGTCTGAGAACCAGAATAAATCAAAAGCCGCGCTCATCACGCACACTTCTGTTTTTGTCTTAGCTTAGGATTTAAAGGACAAGATCTTATTTTCTACATTTTCTGTAAATCTCTATAACAACCAGACCTGTATCCATGATGACCAGTCAATTAACATGAATTGATTGTCTAGTCACTTCTGGGTGTGAAAATATAGCAGTTTCTTCCAATCTGCAGTGATCCTTCCAGAGATAAGCCCCACTGGATTTGACAGATGGTCTATAATTTTTATATTTGAAACACCATATGTCAAGTGCCACAGTTCTATACATACTTAGCTTCAAATTTTCAGGTTTGGGTGATAATGTATTTGGTAGCACCTGTGCTTCAAAAGTCTGCCATCCAGAAGCTTCTATTTTCTCCTCCCTACACATTCATCACCTCAACCAGATGCTCTCAATTTCCTGCTTCCTCAGAGCACGGTCTGGCCATCCTGGGACCGAATCCCATTTCACCAGGTCTTATGTAAGAGCCCTGGTCCAGGAGCACAGAGCTGCCATCTGTCCCATCCTCTCCTTCATTTCTTAGAGATCACTTGATGCCTAACTGCTGTTACAGAAATAGTTGAAGGATGGATTAATTTTCTGCAGTCTAATTGAATGCTTCACTGCTGACCCTTTTGGTTATTGTCACACACGGTTCAGGTTTATCTACCTATACACAGTGGCTGGAACTGATCACTTGATTGCACTTGTATTCGAAATCTTAAGTGCAGAAGCTACTAATCTTTTTTAAAAGATAAGGAAACTAAAGCACTGTGACACCTTTCTCCCAAGTCACTCAATAGTGATGTGATGACACAAGCACTAAAGTGATTCAGATTCCCACTTCGATGTACTTGAGAAAATAGCATTTGTATGTATGGTATCACTGTAAGATATAAGCCTTACAGTTGCTAACCTGAGGACAAGCCAATGGTTCAAAGAAGAGGGTACCCCATTATGGTTGTTCCATCACTTAACTCCATCTTTCAAGCACAGAATCAGTATTCTAGCAAATACTAGAATTTGCTAGTTCCCATTTGCTATTTCCCTTTGACTTCTACTTTAAAAGCTAAATTATTTTTTATCACGAATTAAAACGGTCAGACATGGATATGACAAAATCACATCAAAAATGTAGTAAACATTCAGATTGTATATGAAATCAGCACATTGTCTCCCATGATTGCACTAGTGTACACAATTATGATTTAATAAAAAAAATTTAAATGTAGTAAACAGTTTTATTAAAGGGAAATGTTCTATTTTGTATAAAGAGGACTCCATAATTAATAATACAACAACATTAAGAGATGTGACCAATTTTTTTTAATATGAACAAATATGCTGTGCTAAACTCTAAGGCTACAGAGGCAAAAGAAATAAGATTTACCTGCCCACAAGGATTTGCAGTGAAGAGGGGAAGACAAATATGTAAGCATGATACAATTTTAAAAGTATTTGTAAGCCAACATTCTGGAAAGATCCCTGGAATTTGAAGAGTGCATTATTTTCAATAATTTTTCTTCTGAATCAAAAGAATAGATATGCTATCAAATAGAAAGTTGAGAGTAATAATTGAGTCCAGAACCAGGAGTCCTGATAAGGAACTCATTGGTCCATTGCTCTGTGGACCTGTAGATCCCTACAATCAACACAAGGCTTGCCCACACACTTACGTTCCTTTACCCTGATATCTAAGGATATTCCTTTACCACACCAATCTCATTTTTCCAGTTTTCTAATTACTTTTTTCCTAAGCATCTTTACCTGTCAATGGCTGTTATGACATTTCTGGCAAAAGCTACATTCATATAAATAAAACAACCATCTTTTACACATACAAGTATCAGGCATTCAAAATAGTCTTCCCCATACAGAAATGTGGACAGAAGCAGAAGCTCTCCATACAATTTAAACAGGGTTTGTTTTATACAGTGAGTGGGTAGTTATCTACTTGTAAATTTGCAGGTTTCACCCAGGCTCCTTCTTTTCTATCATCAGCCAATTTTGACATTTCTCAAGTTGGGAAGGAAGCCATTTGATTTCACTGTGGGAAATAAGGCTTTATATGCAAATAGAAGAACTCTCCCACTTTCAAATAGTCTTGATCCACAGTTTTGCTTAATGGACTGGCCCAAGTAATTTAATCTGATTTTTGAAAACATCCATTGTATGGCTATTGTGAGTAAGACATCACCAAGATTAGCTCTGAGCCACCAAGGGAATCCAGTTGGCATGTATGCTCACCAGTCCCACAGAGAACACATTTGAGGATGACAAGAGGTACTTCTCACCTTCTGTAATTTGTACATTGAGAACCATCTCACTGCTCCAGAACCAACTTCCTATCCTGGAAATGGATGAAAAAAAAAAAAAAAAGTAGCTGCAAACTAGAACTTGGCATCTTTTTGTGATAATACATACTTTTTCAGATTGATTTTTTGTGCTCAAAAAAGATGAAAGTTTTCATCTAGATTAACTTCCCTCAGATGGGAAGAAATTCAAACCCCATGAGTAGCCACAGGAAAAAGAGTGACTTGAGGGAACATCCAAAAATATACCAAGGGATAAATATTTGAAGTTTGTTCATCTTTAAAAGTGATGCTTTCAAAATGAAAACTTTGGAATTTTCTTTCTAGTCCATTCATGATGAAACCTTACCCGAAAGTTAGAAACATCGAGATCTATGCAGAGAGAAGAAATTGGTTTTACCACTCTTGACAAATGGGTCTTATAAGCTTCCCTGTCTCCTTTGAAGCCAGCGTCCAGTAATTAACCCTTCCTACTGGCTGTGTCTTTTCCACACTTGTTAATCAGGGGACATTTCACATTCCTAATAGCTGTGACTTCAGCTGTCCTCCTGCTAATGATACTTTTTGCTTCCGTTCCCATTTGCTAAAATGCTTTCCTCTAATTTAGTGACCTGGGCAGGGATATTAGGAAAAGTGGAAAACAATCATTCAGAAACTCATTAAAATATCTCAGAGCAAAATGAGATTGGCATGTGTGAAGAGAATAAAAACAGTGGAGAGGAATAATAAAGATTTCAGAGTCGTTACAGTTGATGTCAGGATGTCTTTAGTCAATCTCAGAAAGACTCTGGAAAAAGGAAAAAAAAAGAGTCAGCAAGTAGCTGTTTTAAGTAGCTTAAAAACAGAAGAGCTACTGAGACAAAATGTGAAAATAACCTTGTATCATCCTGACCATATGCTCTACCAAGAAATAATCTTTGAAAAGAAATCCATCCTCATCTTTATGAATTCAAATGCTATTCATATGAAGATTAAAAATCACTTCTGTCTTTGGCTGGAAAGCATTCTGATGTAGGCTTCCGAGGACAATATCCTTGGAAATGTGTCCACCTGGACTTGTAATATAACTAACCAGATTATGGATACTCGTTGTACTTTCTCTAGTGAGATTAACCAGACTCAGAATAAAGCGACAGGTTTTTAGATCAAATAAACCACCTACTTGCTTGATCTTAATTCCCCTATGAGTACTTCCATGTTCATGAGGAGCACTTAACTACATAGATTGCTGGGAAAGAGATATTCTTTACATGTTTACATGTAAAAACTTTTACTGGATGATATTAGGTAATGGTAAATAAAAATGAGTCAGCATCACAAAAATGGCAAGAATTTACTGCTGAATTCCAAATATTTTAGTCTTCAAGAAGCTGTACACAGCACATCCTGGTATAGCCACCACGGACATCTCTTACAAGAAGACAAAAAGTGTTTTTGATTTACATTTACAGACAAGATTTATCCTTATATATGTAAAAACAGCTCTGTTGGCAGGACTATCACACAAAAAGGTATAATTTTGGTGGGCCGAGACCGGTGGCTCACGCCTGTAATTATGGGAAGCCAAGGCGACTGGATTGCTTGAGCTCACAAGTTCAAGACCAGCCTGAGCAAGACTAAGACCCCATCTCTACTAAAAATAGAAATACTGGGGCAAGAGGATCACTGGAGTCCAAGAGTTGGAGGTTGCTATGAACTATGATGCCATGGCACTCTACCCAGGGCAACAGCTTGAGACTGTCTCAAATTTTTAAAAAAGTTTTGGCAATAGTATACAAATCAATTTTACATTTTCCTGTACAAATATATGGTATAATGTTCATATAATTGATGAACTTTTGTGTGTGTTGAAAATTCTAAATGATGTGAAAATTGCTGGGGAATTCAGGCATGGAGTTAAAGGGGGGTTCCAGATTCTCTGATCTGTAGGGTAGAGGTACTAAATTCTTTCAAATGAAGGCAGTCATTCTTAAGACCTCAGGTCAACTCTCAGACCTTTGAAAAAGACTTTCCTATCTATCAACTTTTGTGCAGACCTCACACTGCACAAACTAAAGTTAGTTAGTGAAAGCCAACTTTCACCCACAATCCACTCTTAGAGCGTGATGTGACCACCTCATTTCTTTCATAGCATATAATAAAACTTGGATTAAAACTTACAGATTTGCTTACTGTGTCCCTCTAGTATATCCTCTATGTTGACAGAGACACTCTTTGTTCACTGTGAAGCCCCAGCACAATGTTTGGCATATGTAGGCTGTCAACAAATAGCAAATCAAATGCTTGTTTTAAAATCAGACCTGGAGAAAAGGATATAGGTTGAGTATCCCTTATCCAAATTGCTTGGGGCCAGAAGCGTTTCAGCTTTCAAATGTTTTTTCAGATTTTGCGATATTTGCATTTTACTTGCTGGTGGAGGACCTCAAACCCAATGGTCATTTCCCTTGAGGATCATGTCAGCACTCACAACATTTCTGATTTGGGAGGATTTTCAGATTTGCGATGCTCAACCTGTATTTAGAGTTCAAAAGCCAATTCTTTCTTTTCTTCTACTTTAGTTTATACCATGGAGAAAATGGCCAAAATCCATCAAAACACTGCTCAAAGCCCACAATCAACCAAACTGACATTATGGTCTCCATGCTACAGTGTCACACTAGGGGCTCCTGAGCAGGTACTGCTCATCCTATGTTCTTCAGGACCCACTATGTATTATTTTCCTTATTAAAAAAATGCTCATGCATTTAATTCTAGAAAAGCCTTCCTTTGCTTGTATCCAAATGGAAAAAAGTATTTCTAGTTCACCCATCAAATGCCTTCATGCTTTCTGTGGGTGCATTACACTTATTCATGGTGAACTCGCCCTTCTGTTCCTATCATAACCACACACACATGATTTTTAAACCATGAAGAGTTAATATATGATGTGTCCAAGAATCTGTGTTCTTATGAAATGTGTAAAATTTATTTATTCAGCTATACATGCGGAGGCAGATTACTTGTTTCTTGGCTAATTCAAAAATGAGAAGATATGGAAATTATTTAAAATCTGCATAAAGGCTTGGTGCCTGTGGCTCAACGGGCTAAGGCACCAGCCACGGACACCTGAGCTGGCAGGTTCTAATCCAGCCAGGGACCTGCCATACAACAATGATGGCTGCAACCAAAAAATAGCCGGGCGTTGTGGCGGATGCCTGTAGTCCCAGCTACTTGGGAGGTGGAGACAAGAGACTCGCTTGAGCCCAGGAATTGGAGGTTGCTGTGAGCTGTGATGCCACAGCACTCTATCCAGGGTGACAGCTTGAGTCTCTGTCTCAAAAAAAAAAAAAAATCTGCATAAAGAAAACTATTCAGTTATCAGTTGATCATTTTCTAGTGAATGTCAACCGACTTGATATTTTATTATAATCTTGAAATAACATGATTATTTTGAAATGTTTTAGGGAAAAAATAGTCATTATTTTTGTTTTATCCAAACAACTTGTCTAATGGCACAGCTGTCTAAATTTTTCATTTTTTCAGTCAGAGATTTTGTTTTGACTCTAACAAAACCTCTTTCAATGACCTTCCTTAATCAGGGTACCTTGTGTTGTTGGTTACTGGTCATTCATTTATTTAATTGATCATTCAACTGACCTTTATTGATTATCTGTCATGTACCAAGAACAGTGCCAATATTTTTGGCCTTTAAGAACTCGTTTAGGGAAACAAAGAATCCTACAGCAGATCCAATTTCATCCATTTAGTATAAAATCTCATCACCTCCAAATTATCTGCCCCAAAGTTGGCCCTTTTTCTACTGTCCAGATACAGTAGGCCAAGCTTCCATGTTAAGAGCAGAAAATCAAATCACTTTCTAAATATTTCTGGGGAACCTCTGGGGGTACTTACATGTCTTACTTGATTCTTATCTCCCCTGAATCCAGAGAGCTGCCATCTTTTCTCCCTGATCACCCCTATCTTCTCCATGAGCTGTCTGCTCCCGCATTTCCCAAGGTGGCTGGCACACTAAACAGACTTCAGACTGTCAACCTCAGCAGCTTTACCAAAATCTGAGGATGTCCCGAGGAAATGATAACACAGAAAAGGAAAGCAAAACTCAAAATCAACCTTATGGTTCCTGGAAGCCAAGGGTGGTGCCTGAGCCTCTGATCCCATTTCTGGGACTTGGCCTGCCCCACCCCACATCTCTCACCAGTGGGACCTGAAAATCGCGTAAGTAACATATTGGGAATCAAGAAAGGCAACGAAGATCGTTTCACATCAGTATGATCTTCTTTGGCCTCATTCCTTCTCTTCAGACCATGCTCAGGCTTTGCCTTCACATATCCTATTAATTATTTTCCCAAACAGAAGACTATTCCTTCTTCTAGGATAAATTGTGACACAATTATTAAAATGTGAGGACACTCGCAGTCAATGTTTTGCTACAGTAGTTACATTTTTTTCCCCTTGTATTCTCTACTCTTTATCAGATTCTACAATGATTTTGTTTAAACAAAGGATTCTTTAGGCTAAAGAAATAAGAGTACAGTTTGAAGAATTCAGTGGGAGTCATTGGAGGCATCCGAACATGAAAGTGACTGGGACTTTCCTGAAGGAAGATTAACCTTCATGAGAAGCCTTGCCCTTGTTTATTTTTGAGACAACATAACATTTTCTTTTCTGGGTGCTATTAAATTATCTCCTACTTATAATACTCTCTATTCTTTTCAAAAGACTAGGAGGGCAAACTCTTATGGGTTTATTTGAGTGACAGTATTTCTCGAAGGATGTACATGCAATAAACACTTAACACTAAGAAAGGTCAAATCTCTTTTAGTCGAATGACTTTATCCTAAATCAAGGATTTTTTTCCTTACACAAAATTTTGGTAAAGAAAATAGAGAACGTGTGGCTCACAGGAGGAGGGCGTTGGCCCCATATGCCGGATGTGGCGGGTTCAAACCCTGCCCCAGCCAAAAACTGCAAAAAAAAAAAAAAAAAGAAAGAAAGAAAGAAAAGAAAAGAAAATAGGGAACATTGGTTTCCTGTTTCTTTCCTAGAGATCTACAAGACAGCTGCTTAGCCCTAATTAGTAAGGGGAGAATACTCATGTTAGAAAATGTGGTTTTATTCCTTTAAAGTCCTCATTATCACTGTGCCTAGACAAAGCCCAAACACCTGATCAGAAAGTCAAAACCAAAATCATCCAGATAAATGGCCTATTTTCAGTTTTCCCTCAGTACATGTAGAGGATGGGTTCCAGGACCGCCCTCGTGTACCAAAATCCATGTCCAGCAGTGGGAGCTGTGGCACCACCTATATGAAAAGTTAGCCCTCCCTAAATGTGAACTTGGAATCTCACGAATACCATATTTTTCTTCTGGGTTTGGTGAAAAGACCTGGCTATAAGTGGACTCATGAAGTTCAAATCCATGTTGTTCAAGGGTCAGCTTATATAAATGTAAACTGTTGGACAAATGACAGTGTCTCACCTTTCAGTTTTGATTCCTTGCAAATGCCAAATCCAATCTGAATTCACCCAGTGGGGTTGAAACTTAGCTGTTCTTATTGTACCTGCTGAGCTGCCTCGTCTCCTCAAACTGTCAACAGACTCAAGAACTAACTACTATGAAAGGTCAGTAATTCTGAATGTGTTTTTTGGTAGTACATTGTCGTCATTAACTGTCAGTTCTCCTTCTATCATTTTATTGGCCAGCTTTAGATTACTCATATTTATTCTTTTTGAAAGAAAAGTTAAATATTTCTCTAAATATGAAAATATTGCCAAACTCCCCAAATTCAGGCTTGTATAACTGATGCACAGCTGAAGCCAAACACAGTGATGCCAATACCTGGAGGTAGAGAAAAGTTTATTCAATTTGGCCTTTAGCAAGATCTCTCAGACTCATCTTTCCAAAGAGATAAAGGAGTGGGCGCAGTGGCACATGCTTATAATCCTAGCACTCTGGGAGGCTGAGACAGGAGGATTTTTTGAGCTCAGGAGTTCGAGACTAGCCTGAGTGAGAGCAAGACCTCATCTCTAAAAATAGTCGGGTGCTGTGGTGGGCACTTGTAGTCCCAGCTACTTGGGAGGCTGAGGCAAGAGGATCACTTGAGCCCAAGACTTTGAAGTTGCTGTGAGTTGTGATGCCACTGCACTCTATCGAGGGCAACATAATAAGTCTCTGTTTAAAAAGAAAAAGAGAGAGAGAGAGATAAAATAGGGAGGTTTTATTGGGCCAAAAGTTAAAGAGGAGGTTTGGGGGACTAAGGAGGAAGTCTATATTTCTCAAGTCTCAGCATCTTGAGCAGCCAGATTTCAGAGCAGCCAACAACTAACTTCCTCCAAGGTATTCATTCCTTCTGCAAAACAAACTCATAAATTTGTCTTGTGTCTCTGGGGTTGTCCCTTCCTGCTTGACAGATGAATAGTATATCAGCAGTTAATGATTACTGAGAGAACAAGGGCTACCAGGAAGAGAGCAGTTATCAGGTGCAAACCACCAAAGGCCTCTTAAGAATTGACATTATGTCACGCTCCAAAACTGCTGGGGTGCTAAAATCTCCATGGGCCCAGCTACAAAAACCACATGTGGTAATAATAAACAAAAGTGAAAAACAAAATGTCATATATGCTACCGTAACTCCAGAGATAACCACTGTTATAATTTACTACATTTCCTTCCTATCCTTAAGTGTGTATACATGTATGTGAATCTGTTTATTAGAGCCTACTATTGTAACTCACTAACATTATAATTTAAGTCGACTAACACTTCTCATGAGATTTTAAAGTCTTGATCTTTGCCAAATGCATAACCATCTGGAGGAGAAACTTCATTGAGATTCATAACAACTCTCAGAATCCAAGTCCAGCCTGAGCCTAAACAGTACCTCCCCAGGACACCCACTTAGGGTGCTGATAGATGGCCCAGGAGAAGGCTGAGAAGAAAAATCAGGCCAAGAAAACTTGGACCAAGATGTCAGACACAGACATGGTCCAATAGGAGGGCCTCAGGCTTTAGAGCAGGGATCCTCAAACTTTTTAAACAGGGGGCCAGTTTACTGTCCCTCAGGCCATCTGCAGGCCTGACTATAGTTTAAAAAAAAAACTATGAACAAATTCCTATGCATACTGCACATTTCTTATTTTGAAGTAAAAAAAAACAAAATGAGAACAAATACAATATTTAAAATGAAGAACAAATAAATTTAAATCAACAAACTTACCAGTATTTCAATGGGAACTATGGGCCTGCTTTTGGCTAATGAGATGGTCAATGTCCAGTTCCATATTTGTCACTGCTAGTCATAACAAGTGATGCAAGGGTGCATCAGTTAGTCTAGATTTGGTTGGAGATTTCAGATGTTTCATTCTGGAAAATGCTTGTTCACAGACATAAGAGCTGCCAAAGATGGTTGCCATTTTGAGTGCATGGTTCCTGAGATTAGAATATGTCTCAGAGTGGAGAGATGCATAGATTTTAGGAAGGCTGCTTGACTTGAATGCGTCTTTCAGAGAGTCATAATTCTGCACTTCAGCCAGTTCCATTTTGTAAATTGTATCCAAATTTTCTTTTTTTTTTTATTTAGAGATACTTTATTCTTAAAACAGGTCACAACACTAAGCTTTTGTCTCATTCTACCACTGTACAAGCTACAAATGCTTGCTGAGCAGCAGAGGGGTGATCTTTCATAGCATGTCTGAAAAGTGAATAAAAATCCATATAAAACAAATATTCAAATAGTTTCCATAGGAACACAGGTAAGTGTGACCCCATTCCCTAATCTTACATATTGCTGCATCTGTGCCAACCCTACTCTTACAAAGACATTTCAAAACTAACAATAATTAAGTTAAATGGTCCCCCCCATCCCTTAATTCAAGCTAAACTCGCAGTTAACAGCTACAAAATTATATCTACACATTAATACTAACTGAGGCACAAGTTGCTGGGTGAAGTTTCATTCCACTTTCCCAAGCACAAGACACAGGCAGAGTGCCAACATTCTGCTCTTCTACTTCGGGTAGGTAGTCAGGGTTCTGGATTTGCTGCACAAGTTGCCACATTGGTCCTGACAGCACATAGTAGATAGTCAGCCTCTGGACTTCGTTGTAAGTAGAAGCAGCAGCTACAGTGTAAGCACCCATATTTTCAAAGAGCATCCATTCACCCACATGCATTTCTGGCAGGTGACAGCACTCAATTATCCAGTCAAGGCCATCTCATGTTGGTCCCCATATACAGGATGAATAATACTTCTCATCTTGTTTAGGTCTCTTTTACAGAAGAGGCTTTACATGAGCATGATCATAAAGGATGCAATTAAGCAATCCATATACTCCATCATTGATGTAATACATAAAGGTTTGTTCACTGGACTCATCTTCATCATCGGAGCCTATCTGTTCCTTTAATACAATTTTTTTGGCAATGATATTAACTGCAAGTGTGAAGGCTGATGCAACATAATATCTGCCTGGCTCAGCTATGATTCCCCCTCCAGTGTCTGATGGAAAGTACTTGTCCAATGCTGGATTGATTATACCAGTGATCTCTTCAAATTTAAGCTTCACATCCTCAGATTCAGGAAAGCCACCACCAATATCAAGCAGGTACATGCTGAAACCAACCTCAGCTCCCATGTCAAAGACACAGCGGGCATCAGCGATTGCCTGCAAGAAGGTCTCAGGATCAGTACAGCCACTTCCTACCTGGAAGCTGACACCGATGACATCAATATTTAGCTCTTTTGCCCGTTCCAAAAGAAGTCTGCTGGTTTTGAGGGTAGCACCAAATTTAACACTGAGTCTACAGACTGCTTTGGAATCATCAGTGGGAATCTGCAAAACCAACTTGGCCTTTGGATGTGCTCTGGAACTTTCATCAACTCGACTTCACTGTCAAAAGTCTTCATCTGGACCCCATTATTGGCAGCGTACTTTATTTGAGACACTTGTTTACAAGGATTTACATAGATAATCCTCTCTGGAGGTACCCCGAGACTTTGCACCAATTGTATTTCAGTCTTGCTAGCAAAGTCAAATCCTGTGCCAATGGCAGCAAGGGTCTTCACACTGGCTCTACTGTCATTACATTTGACTGCATAAAAGGGAGTGACATGAGGAAGAGCTTTTAGCCATCTTTGGTGTGTCTTCAGAACATCTCTGAGGTCTGCTACATAGAAGGCATCCTTATCATCAGAAGAGGAAACTTCATTGATTTTTTGGTCCATAATGTCCTTGGCAGTAAAACCTTCATCAAGCAAGTGGCAGTCAAACTCTTCATTACTAATGTTCATGGTTTCTTGATGTTTCTTTGAAAAACTAAGAGATGGAATTTAAAGAAATACTTCCAGCTTCTCACAAAGGCAATTATCCAGGAATTCTGAATCCTACTGTGTGTCTTCCAAGCAACAGTGGAAACGTTCTTAGAGCATCTGGGCGTGGCAGGCCAGCCCCATGGAGAAGCCGGAAAGCTGCCACCATTGCAGAGCCAGAACCAGAGCCACAGGAGCCCTCGGCTGCCCCTGCTGCACCCGTCAGCACCTGGCTCCCACCTGCTGGAGACGCGGGCCCAAGGTGGCGTCGGAGCAGCTGGCAGAGGGGCAGCCAGGGCGACAACTTCAGGGACTGACCTTCACATTTTCAATGTCAATAGAAATTTGTTTATGGATAAGCTATATGTCCTGTTCATGGAGATGAAGCTCTTTAAATCTAAATTGGAACTCCTTTTGCAACTTTTCCAGTGAATCCACACATGTTTTGTTGGGGAATGTAACCAATGATTTTTCCGCTAACAGATTTTGTGGACCCAGGATGAGTCCGCTGCTAAACAGGACAGGCAGCGGAGGCAAAAACACCCGGTGGGCCAGATAAATGTCCTCAGCGGGCCGCATGTGGCCCACGGGCCGTAGTTTGAGGACCCCTGAACTAGAATATAAGAACTAGAGTAACAAGCCCCAGATTGGAGACTGGGAAGAAATGGCTGATTCCAGGTTTAGGGCAGGGAGATTGAGCCTGGACGTTCTATTACACCAGATGGTGAGAAAACTTCCAGAGGCTTCTGGATTAGGTCAAAAGGATTCAGGCAGGCTCCTGCTGGCCAAAGATGGGACAATTGGAGCCTCAAATTTAGATAATTGCTACAATGGGTTGGAATACATCAGCTAAGTTGAAATCCATGAGTTTACAATGACACTTAAAAACATCTTTGGTCACTTTTGGAGGATGCTTGTTATTTTGACAATGACTTAAAAAAGGAAAAGGAACAAGTAAAAAATATAGTGTAGGGTAAAGAGCTTCTAAAATACATGGATATCAGAGCATTATCCTCTTGGCAGCACTACTGGAACCCTCTAGGGACTTCAAGGAAGCTCTGGGATTTAGGTTTTGCCCCGGAGATTGTGATGGAACTGGTGAGGGAGCCTGCACGGCTGAAAGTTCACCAGAGGGTGTGGGCAGGGATGAGGATGCCTGAGCCCATCTCTCTCTCTCTGTCTGGGGCTGGGTTTGAACCCACCACCTCTGGTATATGGGGCCAGCACCAGGTGCCGCCCTGAGCCCATCTCTTTGCTTCCACTCTCACCTCTGCAATCTCTCCACCATGCAGCATCTCTCCTCCTGAGTTTGCATCCCAGCTCTGCCTGCCTGGCATGTTATTTAACTCATCTATGCCTCTGTGAGTACCTGTCCATCAAATAGAGGAGATGGAGATCTCTCCGGCCCCTCTCTTCTCTGTTCTTGTGAGGATTTGACCAGTGTTTCTCTGGCACATGGTTGCTGGGTAATGACTATTGGCCACAGTAGCCATAACCATTTGGAAAGGCACAGAGGGCAGGAGAAAGACCCAGAACAGGGATTGTTCAAGGCCGGTCTTCCTAAGAGATGTGAAGTTCACTTTTTTTTTTTGTAGAGACAGAGTCTCACTTTATCGCCCTGGGTAGAGTGCCGTGGTGTCACACTGCTCACAGCAACCTCCAGCTCTTGGGCTTAAGCGATTCTCTTGCCTCAGCCTCCCGAGTAGCTGGGACTACAGGC
>CAUYON010088990.1:0-43674 GCA_963573935.1 Arctocebus calabarensis
ATGTCTTTATATAGTGATCAAGTAAATGCCATGAAGGCTATCTGTAACAGTACGATCAAAACATTTCTGAATGTATATGAATCGTGCCCTATGATTGCACCAATGTACAGAATTATGATTCAATAAAATTATAAAAAAAAAAAATTCAATGACCATTCTCTTCTAGTTTGAAAGATTTGATAAGAGGGATCTGCAGTTATTCTAATATTCTTTCCCTTGTAGGTTATAGATTTCTTGTGTCTGGTTGCTTTCAAAATTTTCTCCTTCATATTAACTTTAGTGAACTTAATAACGATGTGCCTGGGGGATGTCTTCTTTGGATTGAGTCATGCTGGGGTTCTGAAACTGTCTGCAATCTGAATTTTAGAATCTCTTGGCATGTCGGGAAAATTCTCTTTCATAATCTCATAAAGAAGAGACTCTGTACCTTGTGATGCCACTTCATCGTTTTGAGGTATCCCTGTAAGGCGAATATTGGTTTTCTTTGTGTTATCCCAGAGCTGTCTGAGAGAATGATCCGTTTTTGCCTTCCATTTCTCTTCCTCTTTGTAGGTTTGGGAGTGTTCAAAAACTTTGTCTTCAATGTCAGAAATCCTTTCTCTGCTTGCTCCATTCTGTTGCTGAGGGATTATGTGTTTCTCAGGACTTTGAGGGCTGCAACTTCTTGTCTCAATGTGTCAAAATCTTTGGTCATTTGGTCTTTGAATTCCTTGAGACAATTTTTGAAATGCACCCAGAATTTCTAAATCCAACTTTTCCTCTATTTTATTAATCTTGTTTGCAATCCAAATTCTGAATTCAATTTCTGACATCTCAGCCATCTGTTTATGCATAGGATCATCATTTACATCCACCAAATTGTTCCTTGCAGGGGTTGATGTACACTGGTTGTTCATATTTCCAGACCTTTTCCGCTGATTCCGCCCCATGATTATTTTACACTGTTTGAATGGATGAGTAGATAAGGACAAGTTGGGTTGGGGGTTCTAGGAGTAGTGATTGACCAGTCCTTTGCCTGAAAGCTGGGACTGGTGTCTGTACCTTTCCCCCTAGAGTTTTGCCAAGGATCATACAATGCTAGTGCTTGCAAAACTGGGGACCTTCTCAGTGTGCAGACGTTAAGTGGCTCTGTCTTATTTTCAGCTGATCTCTATCTTACCCTAGAGAGTCAGTTACTCTGGATTGAAGTCTCGGCTCTGGAGAAATACCAGCAGTTAATTCCCCATGCCTTCCACAGGCAACAATTGGAAAAGGAAATTCAAACTTTCCCACTACCACACACCCAGGATACCACTTTGGAAAGTCCTTGGGTGATTGGCCCAGTTGAAGAAGTCCCAATTAATTGTCCCAGCCAGCACCGGCCTCAAATGGAAGATTTAAAAATTCTCTGGCAACTAGATAGCAAGGGTCTGCTAGAAGGTCTAGTATAACTCGCTCTGGTGTTCTGTGAGCTCAGGAGGGCCCCCCCCCCCCGCAGCAAGTAGATTAGTCTGAGAAGGTTGATGCCTCCTTCCCCATCCTTGCCTCTCTGTCACACCCATTCACTGGTAACCCTGCTGGGCTGTGATCCAGTTTCCTCCAATGGGCAGATCCTTCAGAGGTTTGTGCCTGCCTGGGTCAGAAGGAGGTCTATGACTCCTCAGCCAGTCCTCCACTCTCAGTCAGTGTTGGGCAGGGGGAGGTTAGGCCTGACAACCTGGGTACTTGATAGAAGCTGGGGTGATTCACTCAGTTCCAGCCCTGTCCCTGATTGATATTGCTGATAGAACAGAACAAGTTCACAGAATTTGTTTCTTTCATGGCTATTGGGCTACAAATGGGTCTGACTAAGTCTCTGAGTTCCAGCCCTTTGTCTTAACTTTCAACCCCTAAGGGCCAGGTCCACTCTGTGGGTGGCTGCCACTGGAGAAGTTGCCCAGCTTCCCCTGGCCACACAGAGATACTGGTAGTGTCTCCTCAAAATATCCCCAGGGGTGCAAGCCCTACTGCCATTGTTCCCTCAGCAATAAGTTTT
This sequence comes from Arctocebus calabarensis, assembly GCA_963573935.1. Lineage (NCBI taxonomy): Eukaryota > Metazoa > Chordata > Mammalia > Primates > Lorisidae > Arctocebus > Arctocebus calabarensis. Next base: position 2,015 of record CAUYON010088990.1, read on the forward strand.
ATTATTGTAAAAACTTGTATCTACTTCTTATAGTATAGAGTGTCTCTTTGTTATTGAGGTCTCTTTGTTTTTGAGCATTTGATGACATAAAGAAAGGCTTTGGGGGTGGTGCCTGTGGCTCATTGAGTAGGGTGCCAGCCCCATATACTGAAAGTGGCAGGTTCAAACCTGGCCTCGACCAAACTGCAAAATATAAAAATAGTTGGGCATTGTGGTTGGTGCCTGTAGTCCCAGCTACTTGGGAGGGCAAGGCAAGAGAATGCCTAAGCCCAGGAGTTGGAGGTTGATGTGAGCTGTGTGATGCCATGGCACTCTACAAAGGGCAATAAAGTGAGACTCTGTCTCTACAAAACAACAACAACAACAACAAACAAAAAAAAAACATAAAGGCTTATGGGGTAATTCTTATCCTTTATTTACTATATCCCAGGAGAACTTTTCTTCTGAATTTCTCCAGTCTAAACAGCCACAATAATACACATCTCAGTAGACAGAAGAAAAGTTAGGACAAGTATGACTTCTAACTCCTATAGGGTATGACGTCTATAAAATTCTAAATTTTTTCTTTCTTTTTTTTGTTTTCTCTTTCTGACAAGGAAGATAATGAGGGAATTATAAGAGAGAAAATCATATGATTACAAGATTGCTAAATTTAACAGTAATAAACAAATTTATTCTAGATTAAGCAGTTTCAATTTTAACAGATGCATGAATTTACCAGTATTTATTGAGCTTTTGTCCAGCATAATTCCCATATCCTAGATGTTTTAGATTTAATTAGAAGAATGAGAAGATTTAATTTCTACCTTGTTCTGTTTCTAGTTTGAACAATATAGTTGTATTGCTTGAAAATAGTACACAATTATGGGCAAAGAATTATAATAAATTTTCATGATATTGTTGTATGAAATAATAACAACAGACCTGAAAATCAGATAATTTTAGCAAAGGAATTAATCTTCTACAGGTTACTTTCTATGAGCTACAATATGCTAGGTTTGTTTACTCATTATCTCATGTTAATCCATGCAGTGACCCTTTGTACTAGATGTTATTATGTACATGCCAAGCAAAATTATATATCATGGTTTTCAATATTTGAAGAGATAAAACAACTTATAAAAGGTCACATAGATAACAAGGGATAAATTTCATATTTTTTCTCCAAAGTCCATGCCTTTCTCAACTACCCTGCCATCACATACCAGGTGTAGGATTCCTCACTGCCAGTGCATTTGGAGTCCTTTCTTGTCACTGCCACTTTCAGTATGTCCATCCCCTTACCATGGATATTCATACAGTCTTCTCTGCTGCATAGATATTGAATAGGTTGAGAAGAGGTATATTGACTGATGACTATCATTGCAGAAATAGAGGTTCCTATACACCTGGGTTGTGAGATAAATGAAGAACTATTTTTTCCACATATCCACTGTAAGTGGCAATTAACTTCCAAAGCCAATACTCCAAAGTCCATTTAGCCTAAAATATGGCAAAATTATAGCCTTCGTGGTGATACTATCGCTTCTTTCTTTCTTTCTTTTTTATTAAATCATAGCTGTGTACATTAATGCAATCATGGGGGACATTGTACTGGTTTTATATACAATTTGAAATATTTTCATCAAACTGGTTAATATAGCCTTCATGGCATTTTCTTAGTTATTGTGTTAAGACATTTATATTCTACACTTAGTAATTTTTACATGTACCCTTGAAAGATGTACCATAGGTGTAGTTCACAAATTACTCTCCCTTCACCCATCTTCCCCCCTCCCCTCCCCTTCTTCTCCCCTTTCCCCTTCTACTTGGGCTATAATTGGATTATGGCTTTGGTATGAAAGCTATAAATTGGTTTCATAGTAAGGCTGAGTACATTGGATACTTTTCCTTTCGTTCTTGAGATACTTTTCTAGGTACATATCCAGAAGACCAAAAATCACATTATAACAAAGATATTTGTACCAGAATGTTTATCACAGCCCAATTCATAATTGCTAAGTCATGGAAGAAACCCAAGTACCCATCGGCTCATGAATGGATTTATAAATTGTGCTTTATTTCTTTATTATCATCTTCTAACATGTGCTTTTTATTAAAACCAGGGTGATGTCTTTAAATCTGATCATCTCTCTCTTTTACTTCTTTAAAGGTTTCCCTCTGCTGTGTTCTTTGGCATTTCTTCATGTAAACTTTAAAGTGCTCCATAAGCTAGTTCCAGCTTCTCACATCTCAAGCATTCTCTCAAAACTCCCTTCCCCTTATTCCACACACTTGAAGAGATACATCACGCCTGGTGTACATGCCCTCTTTCTGAAAAAATATTCTTCCCCTTCTCTAATTTCTGTCCCCTAACTAGCTCCTTTATAGAGAACTAGCTCCTTTATAGCTCCTTTAAAGAATACCTCTTCTTAAATATCACTTTGGCAAAAACAGTCACTGGCCACCTGTATCAGGTATGCTGCATGCTTCTTTAACTCCATGAGATTTCTTTATAGGACTTAGGAGAGTTTGAATTATATATCTGTGCAGTTATTGGATTGCTGTATTTCCTACTAAACTATAAGCTCCTTGAGAGCAAAGTTCCTTTTGCTCAGTTTTGTTTACTCTCTGTTACATTGTGTTGCTAACCATAATATCAGGAAAACAGAATTTCAGGCCAAGTAATAAATGATTATTTGTGGAATAAATAAAGCCTATTTTTAAAAACTACATTCTTCTGTATTTCTATTATCTGGATAGATGGGGAGGGGAAGGAACTTAAAAAACAAGAGGATGAACTATGGCCTGAATATTTGTATTTCTTCAAAACTCATATGCTGAAATTGGGAAGAGGTTAGGTCATGAAGGTGGAGCTGTCAGGATTGGTATTAGTGCCCTTATAAGAGATACCCCAAAGACATAGTTAGTCCCTATATTATGTGAGGAAGCAGCTGGAAGGCTTACTGGCACCATGATCTTGAACTTCTCAGTCTCTAGAACTGTGAGAGATAAATCCTTACTATTGATAACCTACCCACTTTAGGGTACTTCTAGCAGCCCAAATGAACTAGGATAGCAAGCTTATTAAAAGGGGCATGGTATATAAAGATATCTATATTTCCATGTTTTCACTCTCAGAAGGACACCCATTGCAAAGGTGACCCTGGAGGTTGAGACAGTGATCCATTCTGCAGCTAGTGGTTGGTCTTTCTTTCCACAGTAACTTCAGTGATTGCACAATGGATTTATGTACATCATGACCATGGCTCTATAAAAGGAGGCTATGATTAGGTTCAAGGATACATAAAGCCATTTATCAAGACTTCTTTGACAATCTCCACTAACGAGCACATAACTTGCCACTAGCAAAGGCTAAAGCTAAATTCTAAATCTGGCACCTGAATCTCAGCGACCATCTGTTTATCTGGAGGTGGGGCGACCTTACTGTACAGTTCTATCACGAAGGGGCAGCGATTCATCCTCAGAGGAATGGATCTTTATTCCTCTTGAAGTTTTCCTTTTCCTTTCTGCTTTATTTTTGTTAGCACTGCCATCTATGGACTAACTGAGAGCCTTATTTTCCACCATGTTATTCCAGATAATGATTTTTATGACTATGAAACTCATTTGTAAAAATGAAAATAAAAAAAGTGGCAGTGTGCTCACACTCAAAGTTTTCATTTCTCTTACAATGTACCCTACTACAGGCAAGGTGGCTTTGTAGAAAAACAGAACAATGGAATAACTCGCTGAAGACTCACTAAGAGCTGAAAGACAAAATCTCGGATACATAGGCACTGTCACGAAAAATTCAGTCTGCGCTATGAATCTAACAACTTCCATTGCCAGGGCATATAGATTCAGGAATTAACAGGATGGAAGTAAGAATGTCTTCTCTCTCTTAGAAACTTTATATCTCAATTGAAAAATTTTTGCTTCCTGTCCTGAAATGTTTTTTCTCTCCTAACTAAAAGACTGAGTTCAAGTGGGAGAAATAATTTTCATAAGACACAAAAAATTATTTTTGGAACTGGAAATTATGATAGCCATATAGCCATTTAGGGCTCCTCAGGCAAAGAAGGGTGCTTGACTCTGTTGTGAAAGATACCTGGTATAAGGGAAGAGTAGGTTCTGTGTATAGGGGCCCAAAGGATTATTTGTGCTCTCTGTTAGTATTTCAATATTCAATGGTATGAGTCTATTGGAGACTATTTGTAAAGTGATAAAGAAGGATTACTTAGAGATTAATTCTTGACAAACAAAGGTTTAGGTTTTAAGCCATCCTCTAAGGGAAAACTCTGGCCAGCTTAGGCTAAAAGGAACCATGTACTGGATCGTGGAGGAAGGAAATCATAAACATCAAACATCATCTGTGACCAATTACAGAAACCAGATGGAAGCAGCTATGCATACTTTTCCTTGCCTATTTTGTAATTTAATACACACCATTTTTTTCTCTATTCAATTTTTTAAAGTATTTTAAAGAAATAATATTAGGGATAAAACTGTGACTGAAATAGAAGAGGAATTAATGTCATATTAACATTCCCCCAAAGTGGTTACAGTAAATGATAACATTGTTTTTTCTACATTTAAGGGAAAGAATGAAAGCTTCATCATTTATGTAAGAAATAGTCGCATCGTGTTAGTAGAAATATGGTGCCGCCTTATTGTCACTTTTCAGAAGTTTGAATAATAAAGAGTATATGAATGCTGAGGAATCAAAGGTGGATGTAACCAGACAGTATTTGTTGCAACTTGCCCCAACTTACTGATACCCTTCTCTCTTAGACTCCCCTTTGTACAATCAGGGTACTACCTGTGAATTTAATTTCAAATACTGGATTGGAAGCTAGGTTCTGGTTGTCTTCTGGTACTGGAGAAGAGACTTGCTCCAGACGAGACGGCTGTTGGTAGGCAGAAATCATTCTCTCCAGGCAGCATTCACTGAGTGACCACGGGCTCTTGCAAAAGCACAAGTGGTCCAAGTTCTTGCACCCAGGGCTCCAAATGCAGCCAAGTTAGTGGTGGCAAAGGGGGATTGTGGACCACTGAAGCTTATTGAAGGCTATTGCAATATTTGTGGGTATCTGGCAGTGACCTTTGTTGTTGTGACTGACAGTGGGCTCCTGAAGGGGCAATGTCCAGCCAATGACAGGGACATCTGAAGCAACTGCAAAGATTACTGTGGGCTCAGACATGCTTCTGCTTAACATCTTTCTGTAATATCTAACCTTTGAAGAATAGTGCCTTCTCTTGTTATTGTTCTTCTACCCATTCACATCTAAAAATCATCCTCCATGTTATATCTCTATTCAAAGATACTAGAGTGGTTTCTATTTCCTTTCTGGATAGGGTTCATTATCTTTCTCTCTACTCTTTGCCCTAAAGCTCAGTAATCCATCCTTTTCTCTCATCTGTCTGCACTTAATCCCCCTGTTACTGCATCTCTCCTTAACCTCTCTGCAGGCTCACATGCCTACGTGTCCGGTGGACATCTCCACTTACATGTCTAATAGACGTTTCAAACTTATTTTCTCCAAAAATGGAGTTCTGAACTTGCTCCTCACATTTACCTCCTCCTACAATCTTTCTAATCTGACTTGATGAAAACTTGACCTTGACATAGCCTAGGAGTCCTCTCCAAAACTTCTGTTTTACTTATATTCTATCAGGAAAACCTGTGTATTATTTCCATTTTCAGAATATTTCCAGGAATTGATCACTTTTTACCATAGCCTTTGCTATCAACATGGTCCACGTTACCATCCTGATTTACACGGTCCACGTTTCACCTGATTTATAGCCATAGTCTCACCTAAGTAGACCCTTCTGTCATTTTCTAGATGCATCAAAGGGACCACTACTTTAAAAACATTAGTGAAAGATTCTATAGATTTTTATTTTCAGAATATGTTAATGACGTATTTTCGTTTAAAAAATAAAATCTAAATGAATTATAACAGATGGCGAAATTTGCTTCCTTTGTTTACCCTCTTCCTGATGTGTTACATTCCATCTTGATTTGCTTCCCCTCTGCCAGCCTGACACTCATGTTTTTCTTGTTTGCTTCTGTTTTTTTGTTTTTGCATGTACTGTGCCTACTCCTGTTTTAGGGAATTTTTTATAACCATCGTTTCTGTGGGATGTATCTTTGCTAACAACATCTAAAAAGCTAACCTACTCACCTACAGTATGTGTTCTCCCAGTGTTAATTTTTCAATTGGGCCTGCCACTACTACTCCACCCTCACTACTGTCAGGACTTACGTACCTATAGCATACTTACATGTGTATATTTTACTGGTTATTACTTACAGCCTGTCTATAAGTGGAAACATTTCATGAGAGCAGAGATTTGCTGTAACTGTTGTTTTGTTTTTTTTTTTTTTCACTTATGTACCAACCCAAATACCTGTTATGTTGTAGACCTTCAATGAATATTTGTTGAGTGAAGGGATGAATTTATTTTCTGGCATAATTATTCCATCCTAAATCTTAAGCATTATTTCAGAATGAAGGCTGCTGAAACATAGAAGCAAATCCAATTAGCCTTTTCTCTCTGTGTTTTTATTTGATTCCTCTTTCTCATTCTCTCCTGTACACAACGATACCCAGAGACCTATCCAGGTACACATACACACTTAGTAAGATGACTAAGAAAGTAAAAGGTTTATGCCGCAAGCAGGGATGATAAAAATTATGTGAAATTGATTCTTACTGATGGTAAGAAGTAGAATAAGTTTCTAAGGAGCCTCCTTGAATTGTGCACAGTATGATTTCATTATTATTCACCCTCCATTCTTCTTAAACACAAAGAAGGAAATTAAGATAATACCAAAACAATAATCCTACAGGAGAATATTTTTATTTCTGGAGACACTTTGAGCAGCTAATGAATGATAGCACTAATTTGCATCAGAGTAGATTGTCATTCTGTATCCTGGAAACCTCTCTTAAAATATATTTTCAAAGCTCATATTGTATTGTAACACCCAGGCGAATAATAGGAAGGAAATCTAATTTAATGGTACATTGTAGCATTCTTCCTTTGTACTCGTCCACCTTTTTTCTTGCCTCAACAAAGATCTAACACAGGTTCAGAATTTCCTAAAGGACATAGTTTATTATGAAAGCAACTGAATTTTCCCCACAATTCTTCATTAGAAGTGATATTCTATATATGACAATGCTAATGATTATATGTCTGTATCTATAAATGTATGTGGTTAAAATATTTTTGAGAATAATTGATCTACCAAGAAAATATAAATATTATCAAGACAAATGCCTACTGTTTTGTGGCTACAATCTTGGATTTCAAAGTTGGGGACATGAATAGAAATTTGGATGCTGGATCTCCTTAGGAGTTGGTACAAAAGCCATGTAAAGAGAAAGCTACTCAAATTATCATAAGATACTATCCCTTGACCTTTCCTGGGCCACACGTTGCTGAACTGTTCAGAATCCACCAGTACTCTAGGCTAGAAGGTAACAAATGTAACTTGGTTGTGAATTGGTTTGTTTCAAGGTGGCCAGTGATCAGCTTAGCTAATAAAGGACTAAATTGAATAGTTTGGAATCATGTTGGACTGTGTGGCCTGGAGTGAGGAAATCAGAGACTTAGGAACTACAAAGCAATTGATACATTGCCATCACTTGGAAAATAAAATAGTGATTAATGTAATACAAACTTTCTCCTCACTCTCTGTTCCCCCATCCTTCTCCTTCTTTTAAGAGTGAAGCACATACTTTAGCAATAAGAATAAATACAGAGGTAGTTTTGCCCACATTTAGCAGAGATACTAGCAATGTGGCACAGCTATTGTAGACTGTCATGGTCAGTTTCCAGAAGACTAGGTTAGGCAATATTTGTCCTCCTAGCAAAAGAAAAGCCATAGAATAAAAAAAAGTGAAGAGGTATGGGATGAAACAATAGCTTTATTGTCAGAAATCACCACCACAGCCAAAGGAGTAAAATAACACATAAGGGTTTCAATTCCATTCAGCATTTCATGTAGTTCATACAGCTGCCTTTTATCTGGTAATTAGCAGTAATATCTAGGTAGCCCGCTAAATTTATAACACAGTATTTGTAATCATGAGTTTTAGAGTCAAACAGAAATTGGCTACTCTCTGGCCATGCCACTTTTTACTCTGTAAAGTTTAACAGGTTATTCGTCCTTTCTAAGAATTAATATTTAACTGTTAAATGAAGGTAATGATATAATATATTTCTGATAGGCTCCATGAAGATTAGGTGGCATTCTTCATGTAAAGAGTATAACACTCTTAAGATAGCAGGTACCTAGTCAATATTAGATATTGTGATTTTGAATATTAGTAATCATTACTTTCTAGGTATTTTGTTCTAAGTTTGCTAGAAAATGTATCATAGTCTACTTTTTCTATCAGATATTTCCAGTAGTTCCTTTAAAGAGGGATATGCTGATGAAGGTCATATTCTCAAATGAATTATCTCATAAGAAAGTGTGTTTTGTGTGTGAGTTATATATGTTTGCATAGTTCTCTTCAAAATAAACTACGTCACACTTATTGTAAATAAATCACAGCCTAAGTTTATGTCCTTTACCAGCCAGAAAACCTCCATCTGGAGCTCATGTAACATTCTTACACTTTACAGGTAATCACAGAAATTCAGTAGACTCTTAGAGGAGGTGGGGAACCCCCATTAGGATGGGGGGAAACGTTAGTCTATTATCCCTAAGAAGAAAGTGTCATAGAATAGCTTATTAACTCATTAAGATATTGCCTTTATTAGGTTGAACTGCACAAAATTACCAGTAAATGTCAAAAATATATTAATCAAATGCCAGGAATTTCAAGTTTCAAAGTAAATACCTATCATGTACGTTTATACAAGTAATGTTAACTCCATTTCTTCTTTAGTGGATACTAATCCTAGAAATATACTTTGCTTAAGTATTGCATCTACTCAAATTAAGCCTAAACTATCATGGGTTAATTCTGACACATAAGAAGGTGAGGTACCGTCTGAGTGAGATTCTTAGTGGAAAATGTCAGAAGCCATGTTGACTGACTATGCAGAAAAGAAATAATCCTGGAAGGGCATGTCATGGAACAGAAAGGAAGCCTTGGATAACCAGGCTTGGCAGAAAGGCCACGACCCAGAAGCCTGTCAACCCAGGACACGCCATAGTTTAGGAGCCTCTGTGCTCTCTGTCGTTAGCTGAGCTGGCTACTCCACCATATCTACTAGACATAATCTTAACTAAATTCTCCTCTTCTTTTTCTCATTCTACCAAGTTTTGAAATTCTGAAATAGAGCGTTTGATTAGCTGACATTATCCTTTAAACAACTTTTCAGAGATATGGATGAAAGTTTCCTCACTAGGTCATTTGCAATGGCAGACAGAGCCCGGCCATCTTGTTATTCTCTCCAAAAAGGAAGTCTGTTTGTGAGCTGGAGACATGTACATGGTCTGGTAGCTGGACCTCTTTCCCTGGGCTCGTTTCCACTAACACTGTTAGGGTTGATGCAGACTGAAGTGGTTTTGCATTTTCAATTATTTTGTGTGTATATATATATATGTATATATATATGTTATGTATTTAAAAATAGGTACCTTTAAGTCTGAAAATAAAATTGAAATTGATAAGACAAATTAGAAAGATGACTTATAGCCCTCAAAAAGTTGGTAATTCGGAATTGTCCCAAATGTATTCAATTTATTGCAATTATACTATGAGTGTCAGTTGTTGTTATATGAAGAGTCACAGGAAAATCATGTGAAGAACAATTTTTTGTTGTTTCATTGAGCAAAATCCAGGTGCAGTTACTACATTATCCTAAGAGACTGCTACAAGGGATGTTTTTCACACATGAAGGAAATCATACATTCAATCCTTGTATAGAAGATTTGGAAGATTATCAGTTTAACAAAAAGGAAACCAGAATCAATTTTCACCCAATGCCCTGTGTGAATTTAATTAAAATTGAAAAGCAAATAAAGCTGTTTGCTGATGGCTATGTTTTCTGCAGAGGGTAAAGCAATGTTTGGATTGTTGTTAGTGAATACAATCATCTTTCACAAAAAAATGAATTCAACTTTTTCCAAGGTGAAGAAATTACTTCACATTAACTTTAAACCTATGCCCTAGAAGAGAAGTTAAAACTTTATTAAGAGATAATAAAACTGTATTTAATCGCTCTTTTTTCTCTTCCTTTCCCGTGTGTCTCTCTTTTCTCTTCCTTCCCCCACGTGTCTTCTCTCTCTCTCTCTCTCTCTCTTTCCCTCCCTTCTCTCCCTTCTCTCTTTCTCCTCTCTTCCCCTGTTTCTCTCTTTCTCTCTCTCCTTCCCCTTAATGCTGCTCTGCAGCTTCCCTGCTAATAAAGACCTTTCGTACAAAAAACAACTGTATTTAGTCACAATTATTCCACATTGGGAATACAACTAACTTGCTCTTACCCTCCTATATTTCTTATGATGCTTCAGTTCTATGAAATCCTTCTACGATCTCAGAGGCAGTATATTTTTTACATGAGCACTTCTTGCAAACTCTATTCCCCAATCTCAATTATCTCTCCTCTACTCATTTCAAAGAAGCCTGAGAAACTTGGATCTCAGAATACACATTAAAAATACGCCCTGTTCTTTCTGTTGAATTAACAAATTAAAATTACTTTAGTTCTTTCTCTTCCAAACTTAGTTGTTTGTAAATATTTTCTTAAGAGGGCATTGTTTTTAATCCCCTCTCCATTGTTTGATGTGGGGAGGGTGGGATGGGGTGAGAATCGTGTTTGGATGTCAAGAGAAAAATGTATTTATTGATAGAGAACTGATTAGAAAGTAATAAGACATTTATCAGGCATTAACTAAAGCATAGTTGTAATAAGCAGTTAGGTATATAAAAAAATATGGATTGTTATTTAAAAGTTGTTCAAAACATGATGTTTTGCGTTTAAACAATGCAAATCAATTCAATCTGTTAATAAAAGTCATTTCACTGGTAGGGCACTTTTTGTGTATTTGGGATGGTATTTACTGAATCATCCATAGCTTAGTTAAACATATTTATCTGAAGATGACTAATGGGTAATGTTTGGTGTTCATCATGAAACAGAAACAGACAAAAAGGCCTATATTGAGTATTGAGTTCTGATCTTCATGCAATTAACATAATATTCAATAGTGTTGGCCCATTATTTTCTGCCTAATGTGTAAATGATATTCCATAAGTTAGATATTTGACATTCCATTTCTGTGAGGAAAAATTTCTTTTAGCAAGACCAAAATCTAACATTTAGGGTTTTGATTTTTTTGCATTTTCCCCAGTCCTTTCTACTGGAAATATTGTATCACAGATAACAGACACATTGTCACACAAGACAAGCACTACCAGGGCGTTTTATATGTTTTAACTCCACAGAGAAACAAAATCTTTTTAACTAAATGTAAGCATGAATCTATGATATTTACACAATAATAGAAAACTTGCCTAACAGGGAAAGCTTTTGATTTGGTTCCAGGTGCAGTTACTACATTATCCATATTATTTCTTCCTCAAAAGAATAAGATTGTCAAACAGAATAGGAAGATACCAAAGGAGGAAATAAAAATGATTATATGTATTTCTGTTTTGGTCTTCAGGTGATTCGATATAAAAATGTACGGAAATGTGTTGCTGTATATGTGTGTATGAGAGAGACAGAGGGAGACAGAGGGAGAATATGTACGCTAGAAATCTTTTAGATGACTTATTCTGAGTTAGAGGAATTTAGAGTAATTGTTGATTCTCCCTAAGGCACCAATATACACTACTTCGCTTGTGTATTTAGAAACAGACAGGCTGAAAAACTAAAGAGAAGAAAGAAGCAAACAAACAAAATCCAACACAAGGCAACTAACAATGCAAAGAAGCAAATGACAGAAGACATTCATTTTTCCTATTCACCACTCCCTGACTCCCATTCTGTATTCAAAATGTTTTGCCTCAGGATGGGATGGGGGGAATGGTAAAATACAAGATGTCATCTAACGAGGAATCTTGATTTTTCTTTCTTTTTTTTTTTTTTTTTTTGCAGTTTTTGGCCCGTGCTGGGTTTGAACCCACCACCTCCAGCATATGGGGACAGCGCCCTACTCCTTTGAGCCACAGGTGCCGCCTGAATCTTGATTTTAATCTATACCTCTGACTTGCTCCTGACTTCAGCAGCATGTGCAAGAAAGCGTGTTCAGTACAGCTTCACACGCAGTCTTTCAGCATCACGTGGTAATCATATTATGACTGGGACAGAGCTTGTACATTTCAGCCGAATCTTTTATTCGGGGCACTGGGTGCAGGTGATATTTGTTCGTTTGTTTGCCTCAGATCACACATATAGGCGAGACTTAGTCATTATTGGCTCCCCTGTCATGTAATGATTAAAGATTCAAAGTTTAATGAATCCCGAAAGCTGATCTTGCTGACAGTGCACAACTATCCATGTCATCTGGTCACCAGAGTCCTCCCCTGGATGGAGAGAGAAGTCTGCCGCGTCTCAGTGCGCATGTGCACGAGGGAGCTGGGGACGCTGCAGAAACCCTGGTCATTGGACTTCTCAAGTATGATATTTTCCTGTAACCTTCTCCAAAACCTGTATCCTTTAACTCTATGGTAGTAAAATAAAACTTGATTAAAATTTAGTATTAGAAAAAAACAACCAGGCGTCGTGACAGGTGTCTGTAGTCCCAGTTACTCCGGAGTCTGAGGCAAGAGAATCGCCTAAGCCCAGGAGTTGGAGGTTACTGTGAGCTGTGAAGTCACAGCACTCTACCGAGGGCGACAAAGTGAGACTCTGTCTCCATAAAAAAAGAAAAAAAATGTTATTAGAATGATAAGTTTTATAAATTCTCACAACTTTTGCTCTGTGGAACTAAGTCAGTAGTCATGTAAATAAAGATTCTAATTAAGAAATTAAATGACATATTGTAAGTCAGGGCCCCAGAGGTATAGATTTGACATTTATATTGTATTAATTTAATCAAATTTATTATAATAATGAAACTCTTTCTATCATTCACAGAGTTCTCAAATGCCAAATTTGTGGTTTTCTTCTTATGCTGTAACTTTGGGGCTCACAGGTTACAGTGAGCAAAAGGCGTCCCTTATACTTCCACATACATGGAATGAATGAAGAAGAGTCAGATAAAATATAGAAGAATCTGGAAGTCCCCAAGTCTTCACACACCAGGGCAGAAATATCATCTTAACGTTTTTCTACAGTGGAAGCTGATTTATTAAACTAAAGAGGATGAAATGGGGGTTATATATGAGGAAATACAGAAAAAGCTCCCTACTGAAAAAGGTCTAGGGTAGAGCAGGAAGAAAAGAGAGAGCCAGAAGGAAAATCTGTAAAAGATATCTCTGAGAAAGGTCAGTCCGATCCTGTAGGTTTCTCTGCTACGAATTCCTTTTTATGTGCTTAGCTGTTAAATGTTAAACCTTTCTCTTGAAAATGCACTTCAGTTTCACCATGGAATCAGGCCCTAACCCCTGCGAATGGTGGTCAGTGTCTACATATGTATTTCATTTCGTGTCAGGAGCTCTTCCCTCATGCCTTCTATTTTTCTTATTTGGTGCCCTGATATGAGGGCGCTTATCTTTCTGAAATGTCACTGTGTGGATGTGTATTGCAATCCCCTTGTTTATGTGCCTCAGGGACATTCTTTTCTGATGGATGTTCCAGATGTCAGAGTTTACACCTGTTCCTAAGTGTAAAATGTAGAAGTTATCCAACAAAAATAATGTTTTATAAGACTGATATGACTTTAAGCTAAAAGGCTCAAGCGAATGGGTTGTAGGAAGGTATAGAAATAGAAAACATCTCTTTGTTTGAAAAATATACAATTTCTACAAGAATGCAAATATGACATTTAGAGGAAAGGTCTGGATTAAGTATCATAAATTTAAGTCACTAAATAGAGCAGCTTAAGTGAATAGCTTCCCAGTGTCCACGGGGTTATAACTTTTCTCCTTGCCATGTCATTAAATAACACATGGTTTGGAAGAAAAGAGAAAAGGAAACAATTTACAATTGTAATAAGAAATGACAATCTTTGAATCGGAATAGAATATAAGAGCTTTATGATTTTTAAAAATATTTAACATAATCAACAATACAATCAATGGTAGTGTAAGCATTAATAGAAAGAAGTCTAAATTATAATCCCCACTTGAGCGTTTGTTAGTATACTTCTTCACATACCCATTCAACTATCATTTAAGTGCTTTTAATGTGTCACACTTTATTCTTAGGAAAACATTTTAAGATTTCTTAGCTTCTACTGCCTTATCTGTAAAATGGATTTTAAAATCCCCAAACTTAGGGAAGACAAGGGGTAAATAAAATGGTCTCTTGAAATTAAATGACATATTATAATTTTAATATTCTAGGTAAATTCTTTTTTTTTTTTTTGGTTTGTTTTTCTTTCATAATCTCTCTCTCAATCCCTTCCCTGTATAGAAATCAAAAACAGAAACAATAGTAAACAATCAAAATAAGGTAACCTAGAAAGCCATTCCTTAGAGGAACACAAATTGTTTAGAAGAAATTATATGTAGCTCCAGAAGTCCTGGGGAAGAGGTAACAATACTAGGTGAAGAGGAGCAAAGAAAACCAGAGTTACAAAAATGAATTTTAAGAATTACTTGTCCTGGGCAGTGCTTGTGGCTCAAAGAAGTAGGGTGCTGACCCCATATGATGGAGGTGTTGGGTTCAAGCCCAACCCCAGCCAAAAATAGCAAAAAAAAAAAAAAAAGAAAGAAAGAAAAAGAATTACTTGTCCCAATAATTTTTTTAATTTTAGACTTTTGCCTTTTCATGTTCTCCCTTTTAGGTCTTATGGTAATAAAGAGCAACCTGAATTGAAGAATTGCTTGCAAAGAAATGAAAATCTATCCCCTAATGTGATTTTAGTAAATGAATGAAACGTCTCATTTTAATTATATAAGATTAAAGGTTGGTAATATGACATATACTTCAATTCCATAATGAAATTAAATTACATATAAAAAACCTATTTTGGGGAAGCCAGGATTTTGCCAAGAAGGGCTTTGATTTCATTATTACATTAAAACATGACAATCTTTGTAAAAAGTCACGATCATTTAAAACTACAAATTAAAGCATTTATGGCTCAGCGCCTGTAGCTCAAGTGGCTAGAGCGCTAGCCACATACACCAGAGCTGGCGGGTTTGAATCCATCCCGGGCCAGGCAAACAATGACAACTACAACCAAAAAAATAGCTGGGCATTGTGGTCCCAGCTACAAGGGAGGCTGAAGCAAGAGAATTGCTTAAACCCCTGAATTGCAGGTTGCTGTGAGCTGTGATGCCACGGCACCCTACCCAGAGCAACAGCTGGAGGCTCTTTCTCCAAAAAAAAAAAAAAAAAATTAAAGCATTTATTTTGAAAATGATTCTTGTATATTTATTTCAAAGGCCTAGAACATTTAGTTTGTCTTATAAATCACCATAACCTTGCTTTATTATTTGTTTGAAATTTACTACGTCTACATTTGAAAGGATTCTCTACCTACGTTTGAGATGGTTAGGCTACTGTTACTATGTGCTTACATTTCTTTCAAGAGGAAAAGGAGTACCTGATCCATAATCAAATAAGCTTTTTATTTATTATTATTTTTTTCAGAGACAGAATCTCACTTTGTCACCCTTTGTCACTGTGTCACGCTCACAGCAACCTCCAGCTCTTGGGCTTAGGTGATTCTCTTGCCTCAGCCTCCCAAGTAGCTGGGACCACAGGCACCCGCCACAATGGTCGGCTATTTTTTTGTTGCAGTTTGGCCGGGGCTGGGTTTGAACCCACCACCTGGTATATGGGGCCAGAGCACTAGTCACTGAGCCACAGGAGCTGCCCGAGATTTTAGATAGTCTTACCTCATACCCTAGATGTAGTGCCATGGTATCATAGTTCACAGCAACCTCAAATCCCTGGCTCAAGCCATCTTCTTGCCTAAGCCTCCCGTGCCTGGTCTTGAATAGTAATCTGAACAGGAACACTTAAAGCTATGAGGGACCTTGATTAGGTGATTTCCTCTATAATAGAACCATCTTGCAAATTCAAAAGGAGATTAACTATAATTGGTTATTTTATTGTATAGAAGTTTTATCCATTGCAGATGTTGAGACTTCTGAATGTATAGGTATATGAACGCGCATATATGAGTTTTGGGGTATCTGCTCTTCATTACTCATATTGGTTCGGTGAATTTCCTCAAGTATATTGATTATTGCCTAAAAGTTTCCCATCTTGCTAGGCTGCCCTTTGGCTAGAGAGAGCATAATTTTGTTAGCAATTGTTTTGGTTTTTCGCACTGGATTTTGAGAGTTGCCAACTTCTTAAGCTGGAATATATGGAACATAAAGAAAATCCAAGGACTTCATCAACCTCTTTTTTGGGGTCCCCAGGTTCCTCATCAGTCAACCTTTTCTCTAACCCTTCAGAGTCTTCTTATTTATTTCATATAGAATGGCCAGGGTTATTAGTTACACTTAGTGGAAGGGATCAGGTATAGTCTGTCTACTTCATCTCCCAGAAATGGAAGTTGCAAAATATTTTTTAAAAGTTTATGCTGTGCCCATTTTTTCATTCCTGCAGTTCCAGCTACCTGGGAGTTTGAGGCAGGAAGATTGGCTGAACCCAAGAAATCAAGGTCAGCCTGGGCAATGCATGGAGTTGTCAGCTCTAACATGTATATAATTTCTATTAAATTGTATTAAAGGCTAACAATTTTTCTAAATAACATAGGATAATATAGTTAATAATACTCATTGGTTCTTTCTGTACCATTTACACTTATAGTGGTGATCGTATGAGTTTTAAATGTCCTGAATGATTACTTTATCTTCAAATCACATGCAACAGCGGCTCTGTGAGTAGGAATCAGATTCTTAACACCTAGTCAGCATTATCACTTGAATACCTCACCATATTATAAAATTTAGTAAATGCTAAATTGTTGCTTAAAGTAACAGAAAGATAATCTGAATGTCAGTCATTGTTAACTTTTCAAACTTTTGCCTTCTTTACACAATTTTTCCATTAACTTCCTTTTAAAATGACAGTCAAGAAAATATATATGCCGTCACCTGTCTTGGTCTCATTTGCTTTAAAAATAAGCTTGTAGAATGCATTAAAATATTCTCTTTAGGAAATTTGCAAGACTGTATCACACCAGTCATCAGTATAGTTGATATACCTTTGGGCATACAACTTATGATCAATATTTATTATATTTATGAATATAATTTCCTATTTCACTATGTTATAAACCAAAATAGTTCATAAGACACTTAACTAATATATGTACCCCATTTCACCCATGACAGTCCATTCTCCATGATTTATAACAAGACATGTAAATAATGATTTTATACCTCCCTGCACCAATTCTCCAATAATTTACATTCACACTGTAATAATATATTTTATTATATTTATAAAATATAAATTTCTTATATGCCTTTAAATCTTACTTGATCTGAGTTTTTTTTTTTTAAGAGACAAGAGTTTCACTTTGTTACCCTCGTAGAGTGCTGTGGCATCACAGCTCACAGCAACCTCCAGCTCTTGGGCTTAGGAGATTCTCTTGCTTCAGCCTCCGAAGTAGCTGGGACTACTAGGCACCCACCACAGCACAATGCCTGGCTATTTTTCATTGTTGTTGTTGTTGCAGTTTGGCTGGGGCTGGGTTCGAACCCACCACCCTCCATATATGGGGCTGGTGCCCTACTCACTGAGCCACAGGTGCTGCCCTTGATCTGAGTTTTGATTCCTTTGACTTTACTTCCCTCAACCTCCCAAGAACACCCCACCCATGGTTCCAATATGGTTTCCATGCACACCTTCTCTGTCCTGGAATACCTCTATCCTGTTTCTACTTGTTGGCTCTTTGCACAGTTAAATCTCACTACTGTCTTTGCCAGAAAACTACAGTTTCTATAAGAGAATCCAAGGTGGCTATTGTGTGTTAATGGTAAATGAATACTATTATTTCTCCTTCTTTATTTTCACTCCTTTCTTGTTATCAATTATCTGCCATAAGCTACACAAGATGTTTATTGAAATATATGAAGATTTAGAATATAACCTAAATTATATACACTACAAATATGCATAAAAATCAACATTGTAGACTGCATTTTTGACGATCCCTTACACTATCATCAACAGAAAACAACTCAGCTAACCACAGAGTTAAACCAGCCCATGCCAGTTTCATTATTTCACGTGCTGCTTTCAAGGCAACGTCTCTGGAAGAAATCCAAATGGAAATCCAATTCATAGCACACTCTGTTCCGAAGAATATGTGATGGAATGAGAAGTATAACAAATGTGACTTGAGGGCCAATGTTCTAAGAAAAAAAAAAGGCATATCTCACGTAAAAGATGAGCTGATTATAACTGCTGGGAGGCAAATTATACTATGTTTATGGGTAGTCTGATAAAAAAGCAGACAAGAACATTATAACCAAAATAATGCACTCCACCCATGCTGAACCTGAAGAGACACAATATGAATGTCAGCTAAGATTGTTTTTGTACTTTACATGTTAAATTTTACTACCGATAATATCATAACTTGAGGCTTTATTTCCCCTTCCTTGGAGGGCTTTTCTTCTCCTTTGATTTATCGCAAACTAAATGACAAACACTCCAAACATTATGTATTTAACGTAGAGGTAGGAAGTTTTCTTAAGTGAAAAAAAACTCATCTTTCTCTGAGTTGAGGGGCTATGTTGTGTATTTACCTGTACTTTTTTCATTTATATTACTGTAGATTTGAGGCAAAAATACAAAATTCTCATCTTTTAAATTAATTTTAGTAAGACAGGCAAAAAAATCTGGTAATGCTAGGGTAATTTTCCCATAACTTTGCTATGGGTATAGTAAACAGACGATACTGGGAAATATTTTCTTCCCCCCACCCCAGTTGTGTGTGTGTGTCTGTTTGCTTCACTCAGAAATTTTGGCTTACAGGGAAAAAATTCAGTCCAGATATGAAATACGGAAACAGAAGAAAAAGTTAAGTTTGCTTCCTTACAAGTTACACAGAAGGCTTGCCATAAAACTGGTAACAGTATGTTTCTTCTCTCACAGTGAATGAGTGCCGAATTGATGAAACATTCTCAGGTACAGTAGGAAGCAGCTTATCCTTCCCTTGAGGCCAAAGCCTTCTCATCTTCTCTCTAGTATCTCTTGCCGGCAAGTCAAACATATCCCATGGATTTCCAATACTAATTCTTGTATATAGTAGCACTAGTACTTTCAGATAGCAATAAATCCATAAAATCTATATCAAGATGAATTTCCGCTTCCATTGAAACATCCCACCAGTTTGGTTTAACCCATGGCCCCGCGCATAGCACCAAGGAAAAGGAAATGTGTGGTCTATGCTGCCTTTCACGTCTCTTTTTCCTATCCGGGTTTTCTGGTGTGTAAAACTAGAGAGAAGGGAGCCCTCTTTATGAAAAGATAATACAAATTATGAATAGAAAATTTGGTTCCTAGAACACTAATGAGACCTGTGAAGTAGGGTGGTCTGAGGTCTGAGCTTCATTAGCTTCCCAGTAAATCCACCTCTGCCCTCACCTTGTACTTCACTCCTCCTGCTCTTCCTCTTGGTTCTTCCAAGAACTAAAGCATAATAAAGGTTTACAGGAAAAGAAGCAAAAGACCTTTTTATTATGTGGAACTATTGGCAATTCTTTACTAGCAATAAGTGGCTGTTTATTGCCCTGTTGTGGCAAATGTCCAAACAATTAAACATTTACGATGTATATATTATTGGATTCTTTGTCAACCGCCCTCCTCTGCTCTCCCCACAGTAGGTTCCAATATCGTATATTCTCTGATGAGCACAAGGCACTCCCAAGATGACTCTGTAAATACAGCACACCAGCTCCTCAACACATTTTTTATGAGGGGGCTAAGAATGAGGCAATGCTGTCAGTATGAACTTAGCCTAGCTCCCTTCCTCAGCATCGGCTTGGCTCCAAAGGAGAAAAAAAAACCGTGTCATTCACCAAATTGTAGAATTTCATGTATTTTCTGTGTTAGCCTTTCTGCCTCTTTACCTCCCAGTGTCCTTGCAGCTTCCAATGTACCATATGGGAGTCAGACTCCCTTCTTTGCTGTCAAAAGATGAGAAGCCATCGTCTCAGAGTCTCGGAAGTCACAACGCTTTCCACCCTGGAAGCTGCGTGAGGCCAGTCTATGGGTTTCCAGGCCAGGGAGAAAGAAGTCAATTTCTTCTTCTTGATTCCAACATCTATCAATCTCTCCAAGGAATGTTTAGAGCTTTTAAATTTGCCTCAGGGGAGCATCTGTAAGGAGGAGAGGAGAATCCGGACAGCAATCTTCACTCTTTCAAATTACTTCTCTTTAAGAAATCCCGTCCTCACCAATACACCCTAGCCTTTGTATGGGTCGCAGGTGAAAAACGGTTGCTGAGCGAATTTGACTTTCTTTCAGCCAGCCCCACACAAGTTGTGTAGTACCGGTCTTTGGAAGGGCTATTTAGCAAACAATATCATCATCCCTGTGGCGTTAGCCAAGAATACATAATAACAGGAAAGCTCCCGTTCCAAGTGTTGTGCTCACTTTTCCTACTGGCTTTGAAACAACACAGCCAATTAGTTAGCCAGAGCTAAACGGCAGGTGTGTGGCTACAAATAGACCGTGGTACTGATGATTCAGCCAAGATGCTGTTCGTTTATGGTTGCAATGGCCTGCCAGTGTAGACATGTGACAATCAGTGAAGGGCTATTATTTAAGGTAGATGAATTAACAGGCATACACACTTGGGCTTTTATTTATTTATTTATTTATTTTGAGACAGAGGCTTATTTTGTGGTCCCAGGCTCGAGTGCTACAGCGTTAGCCTACCAACTTCAAATTTCTGGGTTCAAGCAATCCTCCTGCCTCAGCCTCTCAAGTTGCTGGGACTATAGGCACCTGTCACAATACCTGTCTAAGTTTTTCTATCTTTAGTAAGGACAGTGTCTTGCTCTTGCTCAGGATGGTCTCAAAACCCTGAGCTTATGGAATCTTCCCACCTCAACCTCCCAGAGTGCTGAGGTTACAGGTGTGAGCCACCTTTCCTGATCTCTTGCTAATCTTCATAAAATGCAGCTTTTATGAAATTGAACTCAGAAAAGCTGAGAATACAATGGTGGTTACCAGGGACTAAAGGAACTGTGGCGATGTTAATCAAAGGATATGAAATTTCAGTTAGATGATAAAGATAAGTTTAAGAGAGGTATTGCACAGCTTGGGGACTGTAGTTAATAACAATATATTGTATACTTTAAAAAGTTTTAAGAGGATATATTTTAGATGTTCTCACCACAAAAAAGGATAAACGTGAGGTAAGACATAAGTTTAGTAGCTTTATTAAAACTTTTACATTGCATACAGCACATCATGCTGTATACAATAAATATGTGCCTTTTAAATCTGATAATCATAAATTAATAATAGGTAATTAAATACAATGAGACTATATCATTTTAAAATTTATCACCTTCAAAATAAAATCTCTTAGCAGCTTTTCATGGTCCATTGGCTAAAGTCCAGCTTTATTTGCTTGGTTCTTTAAGCCTTTATTACTAGAACTAAGGTTATTTTTACAGGCTTCTTACACGCGTTTTATAAGCTTATTTTTATTCAAGTCTAACTTTTCAGATCCATTCTAAATAATGCTTTGCAAATACTTCCTCCAAGAATTTATTTCTATATTCTCTACAGCTGGATCCTTCCCCTTCTCATTCTATTCAATTTATATTCATTCTTCAATAAAATCTTCTTTACTACGTCAGCGCAATAGGGGGTTCTTATTCAGAACTGCTGCTACATTTTCTAGTTGTGATACAGAACTAGTTGGATAATAGTATTTACATTTTTGATTTCTCTTTTAGTCACTAGTATCGAGCCATAACCCTATAAGTCTTTCACTTAAATGCTTAGAATGATGTCTTGTATGTAGTAGATGTTTATAAAACCTTACATTTTTATTGGTTAACATGTGGCAGTACTGATGAGCAGGGGAGAGAACATTTCTATACCCCAAAATTAAATAAAATAACAAAATTGCAGGAATAAAATCTAAGTGATTTACTTTTCAGAAGCTTATGCAAGGAAGAAAAATATCTGAAGAAAATAATTTATCAAACCAGCTGTAACAACATGCTGTGAATTATTTTCTACAATCGACTATTTCCAGTCCTGGGTAAGTGCAGCGAGAGTCGATGTGGTCTTATTTTTTTCCTTTTCTTCCTCTCATCTCTTCTCTTCTCATCATCTCATTTTGATTTAGGTCACTCAGTATCATTCAGAGCATCATAAGAGGCAAGAGAGCCCTTGCTTCTTGTTTAAGGCCGTAGAGAATTTATTTTGCCTGTCCTGCTTTCAAGCTATTGGTTAGCAGGAGGATTCACAGGGCTTCTCTACAGTTAGGGTCAGAACTCTCTGCACCCACTGTATTATCCTGGCCCAAGTATTCATAATATTGTAATTTTTCTCTTTGCTTCCACTCTAGGCCCCCTTCCAACCACTGTAACTGCAGAGCTGGTGTGAGACTCTCACACATAATTCACATCATTTTCTTTTCCTGCTAAAACCTTACAATAATTTGCCATATTATTTAGGTTAAACCTAATGTTCTTACCATTAACTCCAAAGTACTGAAAATCGCCCACCTCTGCACACTGTACTCACTCTATAATTTCACCTCACTCCTATGACTCTTTCCTTTTCTTTCACTTTTAGCAACCTCTTCACGCTGCCTTCACACTTGTCCCATCTGTCTTCAAGACTCCTCCCCTAGACGCCTTGACTTCATGTCCCATTGTCTTCCTCCTACTTTCTAAAATGTCACCTTCCCTGGAGACCCTGTCTCTGATTATATCCAATCTGTGTTAACTTTTGTACCCCTTCTCATGTTTGTTTTATTCCATAACTCAATATATTTTACTAATTCGTTTTGTTTATTGTATGTATTCCTCTAACAAATTGTGTATTCTTGGAGCACAGGTGTGTGATGTTCACTCCTGCTTCCCTGCCTTTTAGCATAGCACCTGACACCAGGTAGGAGCATGATGAATGAATTAATAACCCCCTATACAAAGGCCACAGGACTAAAGGCACCAGAGAGACACAAAACAAGTAAAATGTAGCTTGTGGAATCAAAGTGCTTACAGTATGTTAGAAGAGACAAGATAAGTACAAAATATTATACTGCAAAACATTATGGCAGAGACTTCCTTGACTGTGAATGGGGCAGAAGTAATATTAGTGCTTACTCCTGAAAGATGAGATTGGAACATACAAAAGGGAAACAAATAGTATATCTCTGGCTAATGATACAGCATGGGAATATTAAAAAAGGCAGTGAGAGAAAAATACGTTGTATGTTTAGGTAAAGTCCATCATGTAGTTTGAGGGAAGTGTAGAATATAAAAAAATACAGCTACGAGTAGGAAAGTTAGTTTGGTGCCAGGTCAGAGGAATTTTGAATGTCAGATGAGGGGAGTGAATGGCGTGGGCAGCAGAAAACTAGGTTTTGGAGAAAGAAATTGACATGGCCATGTTTATGATTTTAGGGGACAAATAGAAGCAGAGGAGAGAGGGAGGAGAGAGTGAAAGCAGACAGATCAGTCAGAAAATTAATACAATGTTTCAGCAGAACAAAGAACGTAAAGTAGCTAGTTGCAGTGAGAAGCAGGATGAAAGGCAGCGTTCCGGAGATAAAGGAGGGGAAAAGCAAAGGTTTTAGTTCATCTTTGCTCAACTGAGAATATGGTTAAAATTTGAATTGAAAATTTTGTTTTATTTTTGCTCAGTCCAGAATATGTGTAGAAGCACACTGTCTAAGGATTCTTTTCTTTCCTATAACACTAAGAATTCAAATGGAATGAAAACTTACTCCTAGTCTGAAATGTCCCCATGATGTCAGAAGCTCAGCAATAGACGGGTCTGTGCAGCCTATGACTGTCACCATCAGATTCAAACAATGGCCTGGCACATATGGAAGCCAGTCATCCTCACTGCCTCAATTCCACTTGGGAATGATAAAAGAAAAAAAATATTATTTATTTATTTATTTATTTATTTTATTAACTCATAGCTGTGTACATTAGTGCAATCATGGGGTTACAATGTGGTGGCTTCATACACAATCTGAAATATTTTCATCAATAACCAAGAAAACCCCATGAAGGTTATGTCAAAAAAATATATATTCTTAACGCGAAACAGAGCAAGTCTTTTGACGAAAATAAAACCTCCAAAAATCTCTCAAACTGGAGTAAGGGAACCTGAATAGTAGCAAACAAAACACAAGAAGCTAACAGATAAACAAAGGTGATCAAAACGTGCTTAGAACAGGCGAGCAGCAAACAAAGAGAAAGGGTTATGTTGGGGACACAGCAACATAATTGGATTCCTCTGCCAACCCTGGTAATTAAAATGGAGACACTCAGTACCTTAGTTGCTCTGCAATCCCATAATATGTTTGAGATTAACAACCCTTGAATCTTGGTTTTACTGCTATATTATTTGAATATATAATATGTATCTCTTGTCATTTTCAGAATCCACAAATAGAGGTTTCTGCTGGGCCATGAAGATTTGGAAACAGCTGATGAGAAAGCCTGCGTTGTGATCTCCAATCACTTTCCTTGCAAGGATCAATATTTGGGGAAATTTGAACAGAAAACACATGAAACAAAGACATAGCAAGTTTTGCAGAGATTTAAAGCTCGGCTTGCCTATTTGAGAAAGAAAACAAGCTGCTGCTCTATAGCTTTGAGTGGCTACTTCTCTGTTTTGCCAGCAATTTTTTTTTTTTTTTTGAGATCTTGCCAGTGCCCTGTAAAAATAAAAGACACATAAAATGCACCGCTGGCCTGAGCTGCCTGAAGAGGACTCTGGTGCTGCGAGGGATTATTATCTGCTCTGATATTGCCCTGCGTGCCTGAAATGCGCTCTGTCTCAGAGCTGCTCCTGTACCCATCTGCGAAGGAGTCAGGATTTCAGGCTCCTCAACGTCACGTGGCCCTTGATGCCCACAGGTAACCGCCAGTCATGTGCAGGAGGCACAAAGCACAGCTGTGCTGAAAGGCTTTTCTGACCTTGGCTGGGGGTCTCAGCCAAATGCCTGCTGCCGAGCGCTGAGAGTTCTTCCAGGCTCGGGTGGAGGTGACAGTAAAGTGCTACATATGGATATTAAAAAGGGAACAGGAAGTACATGGCAGTAATTAATATTATATCTCCTCCCCAAAGACAGCCCTAGTCCCTTTATATGTTGGTTCACTGATCATTCATCTCCTCTGAGAGGTAATGATGAAGTTAATATAAACGCTCAGCTTTATACCTCATTTCTACTATTAAAAGGGGGGAGGAAGAAAGGCAAGCACTCACAGAGAGAGGAGAGAGAGAAAGGTTGGGAATGCCTAAGAAAATGTCAACAATTCTTGGCATGCTACACAGGGAAGGGAGTCGGAAACCTGCCTTTTCTGGCTGGGAGAGGTTGTTTCTAGTAGGTCTGTTCATGGTGACAGGTATTACAAATAACCTGGAGAAAAGGGAAGTTGAAAAGGCTCAAAGAGAAAGAAGAGAAAAGCCTGCAGTCCTCTACTTCTATTTCATGCTTGGACAAAACAAAACCATCCCGACAAAAGCTCAGCACTAATGCAGCCCCGCATGGTGTGAAATAGACCCCAGCTCTTAGTTCACTCTCCTGGTTAGTGAGAGAGGAGGTGAGGAAACACCAGAGGTAAATCAGGGATTATTCCTACCGCAGCGCAGACATCTGTCTCTCTTTGCAGGGTTCGGGCTATTGTGAAATAACAACTGGAAACTCATGCTTTAAAAAAAACGACTTAAATTATACATCTGACGTATTTTGGCATTCAAATAATAGGCATCCATAAGGTAAACGTCTAGTCTAAACATGTGGAAAATCCTATCATTCATGCTTTTAATCATTCATTTATTCAATAGATATTTTCTGCACACTTTGCTACTGCCTCGGTCTCTGCTGGATGGTGTAAGAGGCACTCGCTGTTCCCAGAGGGCTTATAGACTCAATGATCAAGTTTGTTGGAAACACTCGCCTGGAAAAAAATAGGACACTATAAACAGATGTGAATTTTGTTGGGCCAGTAAAACATGAGAACTATTGACTGGAGATAATAAGGATGGATTACTTTTGGAAGACACAAAGATGGATCTGGCCCCTCCCCTGAATTTCTGATTTTATAAAGTTGCAGAATATAAAGGTCTAAGAAAGATCATAATAGGGAGGGAGCCCAGGAGTAAGTAGTACAGCTCCAAGAATGTTGACCGGCCACAGTATGATCTGACCCCAGTCAAAACAACCACTCGAAAGCTCATGACTTCCATTGTTTCTACGAGAAATTTCCATCCTTTCATCATGATTTAGTTTGGTTTAAAAATTCTGATTTAAGACTTACTGGATCATCTACAAATATTTCAAGAGGATCATGCCATCCTTTGATCCTTCAATGGTAAAATATTTTTAATTTTTACATAATAAAAATGAAACATGAAAAGGCAAGACTTTGAAAAATAAAATAATCAGTGGAGAGCTCCAGCACCGCCATTGTGGACTATCATCGCATAACTATATCATCTTTATTTTATGCAACATTCCATCTCTTTATCACCTATCAGAAAAAACATTTTTTTTCTTTTAACTATTTCTGTCAGTGGAAAAATACTCTTAATGAAAAAAAGAACCGCTTATTTCCTCTGAACCTCAGTATTGTTGCAATGGCTGTTGGCACCTGGATATTAGAATCTGAGCACAAGAACTTGAGGATCTTAGAATTTGGGGGGAGGGGAGGCCCTAGTTTGGGCCCACATGTGTTCAACAGGGGTTATGCTTCCCAGCAGATGCTCTGGGGGGAGATGGGGAACAGATGCAGCTGTGGAGAGAAGCCAGCCTCTGCACAGGGAAGCCGTTCCACACTGCTGAGGCTCAGCAGTGGTGAATCTGGGAGCTGCCTGGCATTATGGTGGCTGCGGTGGTTCAGTTGTTATTAGTGAGTGTCATTGTGCCCTGATTGTCAGCACTCAAGTGTTCAGAGGGGGAATCGAGGATACCAAATGGAGAAAAGCAATGCTCAGGAGTCTAATATCTTTAAGCGGGTAAATTATCTTTTCCTTGAGAAAGCAGAAAATGTTAATGGCTAAGTCTGCCAAGACATTTTATAATAGGGGTAAATAAAGAAACAAAAGAGTATTCCAGTACTTTTGTGTGCAATTAAAGCATGTCATTCAGTACCCTGAATGATTCTGGGCACTCCGATGTAAATTGTGGATATGTGATAAAAGGCGCAATTTGGATTGATTTTCCTTTTTTTTACAAATATAATATGTGGTGATTGGAGGTTTTTTAATGTATACAGTAATATTTGACATAGGATAGTTATACCGTACCAATATTAGAGTAAAAATACATTTTTTTGTTCCTATTTATCTATCTTTTCCTTTTTTCAAAGTATTGTCACTGGTCTGTTTTGACATTGAGATTAAGTGTTGTTAGTCAGTTTCTTTTGTCTCCAATCATACAGTGGTTGTTGGTTTATAAAATGAGAGGGGGTATAAAGGGTCTGTGGAATCAGGGGTTGTCAGAAACAATAGACTGAACAAGCTGAACAACTTTGGCTCTGTTTTCCTATTTCCTCTGGCGTTTACCAAGGACATCTAGGAGAGTTAGATTTATTTTTGCCTCTGGGTTACTTCAAGGCATGTTCAGAAAAGAGAATTGACCTCTTTGTCCCCACTTTGCTCCTCTGCCCAGTGACTTTGTTGGTAAAATGATAAAAGGAACTGGGTGGAAGTCTCCTCCTGATGTTATCATAGAGTAGGTGTGGTTGCCAAAACAATCTCCTAGGTACCTACCCTGTCTTTAACGGTTCTGTAGCTGAAAAGTGGAACAACCGAAGAAAAAATATGTCCAATCACTAAGCCGCGACGACGTGATGGGGGGCAGGAGGGAACAATCAGAAGGTGTGTTGTCAGAACTCCTGGGTTCACATTCAGACATCACTATTCACAAACTGCGGGTGGTGAGTCAGCCAACTTTCCTGAGACTCATAACCCAAATATGAGAAAGGATGAGAGTGTCTCCGCCTTGCACTTTATAGCAATTCCATGGAGATCAAAGTGAGATGGAATACGACCATAGTTTTAATCAAAAAGTATAATATTTTGTATTAATATTTCCTTACATACAGCAGGTTCTCAATATTTACATGCTGAATAAAAGATTCTGTGGTCCATTAAAGCACAGATCAGACAAGAGGACCAGGGTAAGGACTTATAAAAGTTAAGAAAAATTAGAAGATGAATAAAACAATCTATTAGCAAAACCATGTGGCAGTATCTACTTCTGCCAAACATCTCACATCCCACATGGATTCCATTTCTACCCCTAGACATACATCCAGAGGAAATGATTATTTATTTCATTAAAAAGCACATATAAGATTCATATTGGTGTTATTCGTAATAACTCCAAACTAAAAAAGGCTCAGCAGGAGTAAAATGTGTAAATAAATTGTGATGGGTTCAGCCAGTGGAATATAATGCAGAAACAAGAATAATTAACTATGACTACATGCAAAAATATGAATGAAGCTTGCAAACATATGGGTAGTGAAAGAAGCTATGCACAAAAGATTCCATATTTGGAATTTCATTTACATACGTTTCACAATCAGAGAAATATAATCAGTGATAAAAGGAGTCAGAAAGTGGTAGATCTTCGAGAAAAAGTGACTAGAGCTTCTAGGATGTTTGATAGGGTCTTGGTTTGCCTAAGATTTGTTCACTTTGTGAAAATGCATAGGATTGTATACTCATGACTGATGTACTTCTCTGTACACATAGTTTAATAAAAATTAAAAATATTATTTTGATGAAATTTTATTTTAACTTTTCCAGATTTACTGTATTCATGCTGATTTCCATAAAAGGCTTCTCAAGTCATCTTACTAAACCCATGTTTACTCTCTTAAGCAATAGGAGACATAAACCAAAAAACTTACAGAGTATTATTTAATATATTATACTTTTCATATATTTATATTTTAAAAAGAGAACATCTAAGGGAAAAACGTCAGACACAAAGGTATGAATCACTAATAATTGACTTTAATCATTAAGGAAGATAATTTCAAGTGAAATCTCTTGACTTTCATTAAATCATACCCCATGAAAAACATATATTCACTTTGCATATAAGGTAGATTGCAAAAGTCCAAGCTAACAAGAAGGAATAGGGAAGAAAAGATGCTGAGGTAAGCTAAGATGTTCCAAAGAGTTTCATGCTCTCTCCCTAATACTTATCTATTGAGCTTTCAGTGTGTGTCAAGCACTGGGATTGTGCTGTTGTTAGAACAGACAGAGTAATATATTTTATGTTCTCATTGAGATTATAATCTGGAAATGGAAAAAATTAATTTTAAAATCAGCAAACATAAGTTATAATTTTGTTTTACTTACAGGAGATATACAAGGGTACACAGTTCTGCCACTGTCTGGATGCATAAAATTTAGCAAGTTATTCAATCTCATCTATGATTGCATCTGCCTCATAGATTTCTATGAAGATTAAAAAAGGTAATACTCATAAAATGCTTAAAAGGAGGCTTGATGCATTAATATTTACACAGGACGTCTCATTCATCAACATAAAATATATGTTAATATTTCACATGTTGGATTATTCTTCTAATCAGCAGTATCAGACATTCATCAGTTAGCAAAGATGTGATGATTGTCATTACCTACATATTGGACCTTGGTTGTTTATTTCATGGTGGCTTGATTAAGTGCTTCTAAAATCCATTTGAGGAAGAAATATAAAGTTCTGACTAAAAATAACTTTAATAGCAGATAATATTGGTAAACTACCTATTCAAACCTTCCATGAAAGAGGAAGCATGGAGCAAACTTTTAGAAGAAAACCAAAGACTTAGATCTCGAAATAAATTCTAAGAAGCCATGCATTACCCATGTGTCTTATGGCTTAAAAGATAATATTGTATGGAAACACGTAGATAGTGAACTTTCTGAAATGAATGAAATGCTGTGATGAGAGCATAAAAAAGGACAGAGGCCATCTTAGGAAGGTCAAAAAAACTTCCCTAAGGAATTAATTTTTTATATATGACTGATACCAGAAGAAAAGAGAGAAGTTGAAGAAATGGAGGGGAGAGAGAGCATTTCTCAAGCATGAGAAAAAAATCTGCAAAGATCCTCTGGCGAGAGGGAGCAAAGCATTCAGAAAGAAATAACTAACATAATAGTATTCACATCCCAGCCTCACTTCAGGGCATCTTCCAGATTTGGTTTCCTGTGAGTTGCCAGCAGACTCTTCCTTTACACACAGTGAAAATCTACTCAATGTTCTGAAATCTCATCCTAGTTTGGAAGCTGATGTTTCCTTTACATTACATCTCATTTTTATTTTTCCCTGAAAAATTAATAAGAGCTTAATGGCAAGAAAGATATATGGCACGTAATAAGTCTGCCCTGGCCATTGTAATGTTTATTCAGTATGATTTTATAATGACAGCTTTTATAAAATTGAATAAATATTATTTGATTATAACAAATCATACAATAAATTTAACTATAAAATAAGAAAACTGATTGAGTCACTGTATGGCAGAAGTTAAATCATAATGAAATAATTTGAGTTTAATTTGAATGTAATAACCCATTACATCTTCACATTTTTCTCTCTTTTTAATATAGTGAGTTAATTATCTTTTCAAAACCTTTATGTAACAAAAATTCATAAGGGCCAGAAGTCTATGCTGCTCTATGAACTCCAAAAACACTTATCATTGAAATAAATATTTAAGATAAATTCAATAAATTGTAAATAAGAAATTGATGTACAACACGATAATATTAAAATGTGTACTATTTAATCTTTTTATTTTCAGAGTTTTCATTCACCATTCTTTATTTTAATATTTTTATCTATCTTCTTTTTTCCTGTTTTTCATTCTCTGGCGATTCAAAAAATCTATAGCAAGTTTTAATTATCCTGGATTTTACAATTACAATTTAAAAACAAAATTAAAAGACACATGTAGGAATGAGAATTATCTATATATTTTTAAAGAAAAGTTTTATTGAAAAATTGAAATTTTGAGACTGGGTGTGGTGGGTCACTCCTATAATCTTAGCACTTGGGAGGCTGAGGAGGGTGAATGGCCTGAGCTTATGGGTTTGAGACAAGCCTGAGCCAGAGCGCGACCTCATCTCTAAAAAAAAAAAAAAAAAAAAAAAATTGAAATTGTGGTACAATTATTAAAAACATCATTCCAAATATCATATTCAGTATCAACTACAATGAATAAATTCCAGTTGTTTTCTCTTTCTTGCATCTATTGACTTTCATGAATGTTTATTTCATTATGGTGATTTTGGGTCATGTTTTATGGTGTGATTATTGCCAGTGTGTATGCCTTATTTTGAAGGATAATCCACTTAGGATGCAACCATATACATGACTTTCAAGTTTTCCCTTTAAAAGGGGAAAGGAGACAGAATTTACTCTCCATATGCTGTGAGTAAAAATTCTAGTCTCCTAACTCTAAGAGGATAGGCTTGGGTCCCAATGTTTGCAGGTCACTCTCTTCCCACCACAGGGGTGGGGAAGTTTCCAAACCATATCTTAGAAGTATAGCCAGAGTATGTGTCACGGTTTCTCAATGTATATGAAGGCTTCATGCCTTTCAAGGAATAAGAGCCTCATTTTGAGCCATTATCTGGGATATGAAACCTAACACTCCTACCCTATAAAGTTTAAATCTGTGTTGGAAAATCCTTGACCTTGCTATTAAAATACTAACATCTTATCTTCAAGACTTGGAAAAAGTGATTCTGTATTTTGTATGGAATCAGAAAAAAAAATCCATATAGTTATGGCAGTTTTTAGTAATAAAAACAAAGCTGGGGACATGACCATACCAGATTTTAGGTTGTACTACAAGGCCATAGTGGTCAAGACATCATGGTACCGGCATAAAAATAGAGACATAGGCATTTGGAATTGAATAGAAAACCAGGAAGTGAACTAACAACTTACAACCACCTAATCTTTGATAAACCAAACAAGTAACGTAAACTGGGGGTAAGACTCCCTATTCAATAAATGATGCTGGGAGAACTGGATATCCACATGTAAAAGACTAAAACTGGACCAGCACCTTTCTCCAAAATTGATTCAAAATGGATTCACAAAAATTGATTCAAGATGGATAAAGGACTTAAATTTAAGGCATGAAATGATAAAAATTCTCGAAGAAAGCATAGGAAAAACACTAGAAGATATCAGCCTAGGGAAAGACTTTATGAGGAAGATTGCCAATGCAATTGCAATAACAAAAATAAACAAATGGGATTTAATTAAACTGAAAAGCTTCTGTACAGCCAAGGAGACAACAATCAAAGCAAATAGATAACCTATCCAATGGGAAAGGATATTTGCATATTGTGAATCAGAAAAAAGCTTAATAACTAGGATCTATACAGAACTTAAAATTAATCCACAAGAAAAAAAAATAATCCCATACATCAATGGGGAAGAGAGATGAACAGAACCTTCTCTAAAGAAGACAGACGAATGGCTAGCAAAGATATGAGAAAATGCTCATCATCCCTAAGTATTAGAGAAATACAAATTAAACCACCTTGAGATATCATCTAACCCCAGTAAGAATGGCCCATATCATAAAATCTCAAAACTGCAGATGCTGGAGTGGATGTGGAGAGAAAGAAACTCTTTTACACTGCTGGTGGGACTGAAGAATAATACAGCCTTTTTGGAAGGAAGTATGGAGAAAGCTCAAAGAACTCAACCTAGACCTCCCATTTGATCCTGTAATCCCATTACCTGGCATCTACCCAGAAGGAAAAAAAAACCAAACCTTTTATTATAAAGACACTTGTACTAGACTGCTTAACACAGCTCAATTTAAAAATCACTAAAATATGGAAACAGCCTAAATGCCCCTCAACCCAGGAATGGATTGACAAGCTGTGGTATATGTATACCATGGAATGCTACTCCCTCTTAAAAAAAATGGAGATTTTGCAGCATTTCTATTAACCTGGATGGAGATGGAACACATTATTATTAGCAAAGCATCACAGGAATGGAGAAGCATGAATCCTATCTATTCAACTTTGATATGAGGATGATTAATGACAATTAATGACACAGTGGGGGGTGGGGAAGGGGACAGCAGACAGAGAGATAAGAGGAAGAGGGTTAGGGAAAGGAAAAGAAAAAAAAAGAAAAGAAAAATAGTGACTAATTCTCACATAAATTATATTTAATTTTGACAAAAGTACATTACTTGAACATTAATTTTTAATTCAACTTGTTAATATGTTGTTTAGAATATTGCATCCTCATTTATGAGTGAAATATGTTTGTAATTTCCCTTAATAACAATATATTTTTTCCAATTTTAATATCAGGTATATCCAGATGAAGTAGAATGATTTTGAAGTATTTCTTCTTTTTCTATTGTCTATAAGATTTGGCATGATCTGTTTTTTCTTTTTTTTAATTTTTTGCAGTTTTTGTCAGGGCTGGGTTTGAACCTGCCACCTCCCGCATATGGGGCCGGTGCCCTACTCCTTTAAGCCACAGGTGCCGCCCCCCTGCATGATCTGTTTTTTGAAATTATCTTTCATTTTTATTTATAAATATTAGTTGTCTATTGTTTGAGACTGTGGGAAAAAAAGAAGTTAACTGATGACTCCATAATGAACCTCAGAGTCAAAGCATTCTATCATAGACATACTTTTATCTGACAATGTGAATGTTACTTTTTTTCATTATTATTATTATTGTTCAATATTTCATTGCAGCAATCATCTGATTGCTTTTCTGAATGTATTTATCTTCGTTCGTTCTTTACGAGGTTTTTGTTTCTAGTCCTTATCTTAAACATTATTATTAAATTTTAAGCCTTTTTAGTTTTGTGAAGACAAAACAGCAGAAACCAAATAAACATATGTATATAGAGAGAGAAAATTAAAAAAAAAAAAGAAAGACAGAAAATCCTTGACCTTGACCACTGCTCTGGCTTTTTTGCACTGGCTTCATGTTCCTGCTTTACTTCCAGCATGTGACAACTTTACATTCTTTTCTTTCTTTCTTTCTTTTTTTTTTTTTTTGAGCTCAGCCATGTACCATTTAATAGTTTTCATTTCTGCAGCATTCCTATGGATTAGAGCAAAAGCATTCTCTCTCTTATACTAACTGGATGTGTATATATCTTTGTATTTCCAGTGTCTTCCCAAGTCTGTGAATCATAGCTGCTCCTCAACTGTTTGCTGAAATCATTTAATGAGTAAATAAAGCTGATATGAATGCCTTACCATGGTCACAATGGTTAATTGAGAGGGTGGAAATGAAGGGGTCAAAATGCCCCACCATATTTTTTTTTTCCTATGGTGGGGCCCCACCAAATGCCCCACCATAGGGAAAAATAAAAATAATGAGAAGGACGAGAGTGTGAAAGAACAAACAACAGCACTAAAGAGTAATTACAATAACTTGCAAAATTTGCCTGAGCCCTGACCTCTCTAGGAAAACTGTTTAAAGCCGTAACGATGACTCCAAGCCCCATGTGCCCAGTTTTGTCATCATAAGTTGATGCTTTACTTATTTTACTTCATCAAAATTCTGTAGCTCTTCACTAAAAACACATTATAAAACTTCTGCCAAAAACAAAGAAAGATGTCATGAAAATTAAATAGTGAAAATGATGTCTGATGCAAATTTCTGGTAGCAAATTCCTCTCTGTGATACCCCTAGCCTAACAAATTTCAAATTTGGATCATACTGCAGATTGATAATTTTTTTGCAAAAATGCCAGGTTTCTTCCAAACAGATAATATGTGTTCACTGCTTTCCAGATGTACAGCTCCCTCTGTGTAATTCTTTTAAAAATGTCTTTATTGTTCCAAAAAAAAAACCCAAAACACAATTTTAACAAGTTTCTTTGTTTCTTTATTGTTGCATCAGATAAAAGAGAGTTTATCTATCCAACACACACATTTGCATTCTCACAGCACCTTGTAGCAACATAGCTTTTTTTTTTTTTTTACAATTACATTTGCTAAATTTAGTATGAACGGCAGGATAATCCTTGCTAGGAAAGTGGATTGTAAAGATAAAAGAAAGAAGCATTAAGTTCTTTCCCCAACCAGTTCCAAATGTGCCTTTATGCCTATAATATCCCATAAACACCAGGACAACTGCACCAGCTGCTCTTG
This sequence comes from Arctocebus calabarensis, assembly GCA_963573935.1. Classification (NCBI taxonomy): domain Eukaryota; kingdom Metazoa; phylum Chordata; class Mammalia; order Primates; family Lorisidae; genus Arctocebus; species Arctocebus calabarensis. Next base: position 37,382 of record CAUYON010088990.1, read on the forward strand.
ACTCTCCGAGGGCATGATATTTCCTCTCATTCTGGCACCAGCCACCACCCCAAAGGAAAGAAATTCTCACAAGCCAGAAGTAGACAGGCGGAGCTTCCACCAGTGCTAAAGATAAAACACTAGGCCCTGATAGCTCTCTGCTGACAATAACTTATTATAAAAAAGTAAAATATGAAAGATCCTAAAAATCCCGACATTAAAAACAGGTTTTGGATTTTTTTTAATTATAGTCTTCTGATACTTTATAACTGTGATATCTAAAACTCGTGGCAATGGTGCATTAAATGGGAGTGAGGAAAAAAAAGGCATTTAACTCCCTAGATGGATTAGGATGCAGCTTACTCACTACTAGTATAAGCACTTTCTTTTGTGTTATTGAATTTTTGTGGAGGGAAAAACACTGTATAGGCTTACGTTAAAATCAGATGCACCATTCAAGTGTCATAAAAATATAAAGTGTTTAACCCGTTTTAATTTATGGTTTCATTTTTTTCTATCAAACGGTGAGATTGGACCCTTTCTTCCTCTTAAACACAAAGCAAAACTACACTTCCCAGAAAGACTGGGAAGTGCTGCCCTGGGCATTTTTATCCCCACACACTTGAATACTGGCCACAAATTACCATGCTATTGTTTGATACTGGAAAAAAAAAAAAAAAGAAGAAAGAAAGAAAAAGATAAAACCCAACATATATCATTCCAAGCTTAAGAAACTATCAGGTGATGATTGCTCAAAGGGGCTTCCATATCTAATGGCAAGATATCTTATTCTTTCTTATCTTATCTTAATCTTTCTCCCTTCACACATATTTAGTTCAAGTTGTTGTTAAATTCCCATCACACACACACACAGACACACACACACCACTTTGCTCTGCAGCAGATAGATTGATCCTGCTATTTGGTAATGAAGGGCAGGAAAATGACAATCTGTTCAGTCACCCTCCAGTCCCATAAGGTTATATGTTTGACCCTCTTGTCCTCTCTAAAGTAGGCAGGAGAACCTTCAGAAAAAATTTTATAATAAAACTTAAATTCAAATCTTAGCCCTGAAACTTGCCAGATATTATGCCGGTTATTTGATTTTTTTAACCTTTATTTCTTCATCTTTAAAATGAGTATGTTCACTTCTGCTATTTCTTCTGCAGTTTTTCTTTTCTTTTTTTTTTTTTTGTCTCACTCTGCATAGACTGCCGTGATGATGTCATTAGCTCAGAGCAACCTCGAATCTTGGAGTCAAGATATCCTCTTGCCTCAGTCCCCCAAGTACTTGGGACTATAGGGGTGTGTGTGTGCATATGTGTCTGCATGAGACAATGTATGTGAAAAGTTGGAAATTGTTCACAAGTGTAAGATTTTCCTATGTTTAAAAGGTTTATTTTTCACATATACTATTAACACACCTTCCTATATGCCAAACATTATTCTAAGTGAATTAAGGATTTAACTTGTTTAGTCCTCCCAAACCTCATATAAAGTAAAGATGATAATCATCATAATCTGAAAGAACTCTAAATTGAGGCACCAAGAAACTCATCCATTCTGTTAATCCCCACACTATACCTAAGTTTTGTGGATGTCACCAGTTGGGTGGATGCCATACTTATGCTAGGCAATATTTATGCTATGAGGTCAAAAGACTAACATCTGAAATTGGTTTAGCTATAAAATTACATAGGGAGATGCCAAATTTAAGCCCTCAAAATACAATCCAAATCCATCTCAGGAAAAAGTTGGAAGGAAAAAACCAAAGTGTATATACCCTGCTTAATTGGAAACTATGGATTCTCCCCATGAGGGGACAAGCAGTAATGATGTGACTCACTCCTAGGGTTCCATAACTGCTCAGAGTTGGGCCATTTGGTCATCCTAACTTTGTTATCATAGTCTACCTCAGAACCAGCAGAAAATTAAAAGGTGGCAAAGAAGAATTTGAGATATGATACATAATATTATTGGGACAGGAGAATGAAATGAAAATATTACTAAACTAAATTGATCATGGAAAGTATGAGTATAGGAAAAAATAATTATTACTAATTATCACTCAGGTAACTTATAAAGAGAGCTCAATGCGCACATTACAGTCATTTTACCCATGGCATACTATATGCCAAGAATGCTAAGTTACTGAAAGCCAACCTCATATAGGAAATGGCGCCAGCAAAATATTTACGAAGAAAGCAAAAAATTGGATGTCTTACAGGGGTATATTAAAGAGTAAGTATGATGTCTCTTCAGCTGTTTTCTTTCTCTTTCTTTTCTTTCTTTCTTTCTTTCTTTCTTTCTTTCTTTCTTTCTTTCTTTCTTTCTTTCTTTCTTTCTTTCTTTCTTTCTTTCCTATTACTTTCTTAGAGGCTCTTACCAATTACCAATTAACTCATCACAAAACATTGGTTTCCAACACACACCTCAGTTGCCAGAAGAACAGATGACTTTTTTTTTTCTTTTTTGGCTTTAGATACCACATTTGTTATCTATTACTGAGTAACAAATTGAACCAAAACTTAGTGGCTTTAAAAACAACATTTATTATCTCACAGCTTCTCTGGGTCAGGAATCTGGGCACGCGTAGCTGGATATGTCTGGCTCAGGGATTCTCACAAGATTGCAGTCAAGGTGTTAGCCAGGGCTTCAGTCATTTTAAAACTCATGTGGGGAAAGATCTGCGTCAAGCTTTTGCTCATATGGTTGTTGGCAAGATTTAGTTCTTCATAAGTCATTGGGCTGAGAGTCGCAGTGCCTCACTCACTGGCTTCTAGCTAATTGAGAGACGGCCTTCAGTTTCTCACCACATGGGCTGCTTCCTAATGTGGCTCAGACATGACAGCCAGCTTTCCAGGAAACAGCTTGGACATGGTGCTGGGTGACAATTTTCTACATTTTGGCTTCCACGGGTAAGTTACAGAGGCGAGGTAATTTAAAGTATGTATTGAAAAGTTAAGAGAAAAATGGTGCAAGAAAAGAACTCAAGTGTTAGAAAAGGGTTTGGGATCTAGAGGGTCCACGAACTGGGAATCCACATGTTTGCTGAGCTGTTCTTGGGAATGTTGACTTCACTGTAGTTGTTGACAGGAATTGGAGTGGACGAAAAGCTTGTGACAATCAAAGGGAAGGAGTCATACATCTGAGAGAGTGCTCCTAGATGCGGCACTAGGGAACAAGGACGATCCCTCACGTGGGTGTCAGAATAGGTGGAGTATAGAGATTACGCCATCACTGCTTGGGTGGGCTGAGAGAGAAGTAGTGACCTCTAGGGAAAGGCTGGGCTACTTCAGACAAGGAGGCTGAAGGCCACTGAAGTTCCTGTGGCTGCAGAGCAGTCTCCATATTACGACTCAGTAAATCTAGAATTGCCTGAGCCAGCTGCCAATGTGGAAAAAAGTTGTCCTAAAATCTTTCTCCTTTCATGCATTGTTCTGTTTATCTTCTCCATAACCTGGAACTCCTACTTTTTTTTCCGCAGGCTTGTTTTCCAGGGAACTTAAACTAAGACACAGGGAAGGGTAACTTTATAATATCGTTAATTCAAAGATATGTTTTACGTATGTGATTATTCCACACATATATAACATAGATAAATAATCAGAAAATGCTGACAAACTCTAATTAAACACAAAAAGTTTAAAATATGAATTATCCTGTTTCCGGCGATCATGGTCATCACCGCCACTCTCATCACCATTCTCATCTTCTCCTTCTGGGATTCCCAGGCAGGTAACAAGCCCCGTGATCCAATACTGAGATGCTTTCTGGAAGAGGCCAAGGCCGGAATTCAGATGCAGATGACAATGCTTGTCTTTCCTCCATCCATATTAATTTCATTAAGAACATAAATTTGTCTTTCCCTTTAAATTTACATATTCTGTTCAGAAGTCCCTAAGATTATTGGAAGGTGTTACCCTCTATATAAAAGGTTGAGTACTACATTTTTTAAAAACAAGAAAATTTCTAAATAATGAGTAGATAATTTATAATCAGAGAAAAATTAGAGTTCAAGGGATGTATTAGATTCCTGTGGCTATTGCAAAAAGATAATCACATATTGAATGGCTTAAGCAAACAGAAGTATGTTCTTTTATATTTCTGGAAAGTACAAGTTGAAATCAAGATCTTCCTTGCCCCTTTCTGGCTTCTGGTGATTGTCATGAATCCTTGGTTAGAAGGATTTTAACTTCTATCTGCATCACTTCTGTGTCTACCTCTGTCTTCACACGGCTATCATGCCTCTGTGTGTGTCTCTGTGTCTAAAATTCTCCCTTTCTGCATAAACTCAGTGAATTTATGGCCCACTCTAAGGTAAGGCCCCCCCTTACCTTAACTTGATTACACCTTCAAAGTCCTATTTCCAAGTGAGGTTATATTCATAGGTACCCAGGGTTAGAATTTCAATATAGACATTTTAGGAAGCATAATTCAACTAACTACAGAGTGTCATCAAATAATTCTTGGAATTTGGACACTAATGTTTGCAAACCAAAATCTCCACTAAAAAGAAAAAGTAAGGTAACACATGTAGAATATTTTTTATTCAGGTAAACTGCCAAATCTCATAACCTGTGGGCCATTACTAAAAAAATACGAATGTATTTCCCCAACCCCAGTTAAGCTAGTTCTTTTTCCTGAAGTGATCCAGCCTTTAATTGTGACAAACTCACATTTTAGAAAGTGTTATTATACAACCAATGACTGTATGTGCATGAACACATTTAGATTAGACCTATCCTTAGCCCTGGTGATGTTTTAGTTTTGCTTTGCTGTTCACATGTCTGGGGTTGACAACACTGTAGGGGGCTGAACAACAGAGGAAAACAGAACGAAGAGGGGCACTACATCACAGGTGTTTTTCCACTTCAAATGACTGAATTCAGAGTTTTCCCACCCACTGCCTTAAAGTTCTCTTAGGTGGAGTGCTTAGCTTCCAGACAACGTACAAATGCAGACGGCCATGCTGCAGTAAGCTGCTTCTTTACCATGAACAGGGCTGAGAAACAACCAAAGGAGCTTTTTTTTCTTTTATTGTTGAATCATAGTTGAGTACATTAGTGCAATCAAGGGGTACAATGTGCTGGTTTCATATACAAACTGAAATATTTTCATCAAACTGTTTTGTCAGCAAATGACTTTGGCACAAAGGATGTGTGAAAACAAAGAGAGTATTCTCCCCTGGCCTTCATCACTGCAAATATGTGCTATCACATAGACTAGCTCTTATGAAAATATTAGACCCTCTATGGGACCTGCTATATAAAGAAAGTACAGAATTTGAGCTGCATTTAAATTCTGTTCATATATCCTAGTTAAATGCATATTAGTTTTTTTGTCAACAAAAAAGGGCCACTGCCTTTTATTATTTTAACACCATTTCTGTGCAATAATTCCCAAGGAATTATGAAGGTGCAGTCATCTTAAGTTCATTTGACACACATACACATAATAATTCTAAAATTTTGGATGTTTTCCCTCTTTCACCCTCTTTGTCCACTTTGATGACTTTTTCCTACTTCATTAATAATTTGTTTTTGTTCAGGACTTTCAACATGTCTAATTTCAATGGCAAGAAGTTATCTTTAGAAATTAATACCTTTGTAAGTTGACCACCCAAGCGACTATAACAAGCTGGTCATCATACAGAGGTGGTCAACGTAAGGAAGTAGGCCTACCATACTGATACATACTTGGGGGTACACGTCTGATCTAGGAAAATTAGGTCGACTGAAGAAGATGGTCAGTGTAGGGAGGTGGTCAACCATGGAAGTTCTACAGTATGTGAATGTCTTCTGCAAATCCTGCTGTGTTTTTCTCTACCACATTTTGTGAACTTTCTTCTCTTCCTCTTACTTCTGTCTCTAAATCCAAGTTAATTCACCAATAGACCAAAGGAGTGGTTTTTCTCAAAGGTGACCTGAGCCCCACTTTCCTACACAATAGTCTATTTTGGTAGCCAGTGTTGTCACAAACTACGCAATACTCACATTGAAGGCTCCTTATGCTGTTTCTGTGTTGACTCTCCATCTCCCAGTACACAAAACTTAATCTTGCATTGTCTCTAAAACCTGCCACTAGCCCTTCAGTACTCGCTTCTGCTGAATTAATTGATTTTAGTTTTGCATGTTTACCTGTAAACACGCCAATGTTGCTGTCCAGAACTCAACTCTTTTTTTTTTTTAATAATTTTATTGAATCATAATTATGTACATTGGTGCAATCACAGGGCACGATTCATATACATTCAGAAATATTTTGATCATACTGTTACAGATATCCTTCATGGCATTTCCTTGATCACTATA
>CAUYON010088991.1:0-12900 GCA_963573935.1 Arctocebus calabarensis
AAGCCAGCTGAAGAGCCAGCGGGCTGGATGACAGGCAAGGAGGGGGACCTCCAACCTCCACCAGAGGCTCCAATTGCCAAAAAGGCTGGACAACTGCTGAGGAGATACCTGTGCCTTGGTGTCTCCTTCACTTCACACTTAGGACTAAATGTAGAACCCTGATCTCCTATGCCTAGGTCAATTTCTTGTGAATTTCCTAGGCCTCAATTCCATGAATGGACTGTGTCCATTTGATACATTCATTCACTTTGCCCTGGCGGAAGGGACTGTATTCATTCGTTTCCTGGCCAAGGAACCCTTACACCTATATATACCCTGAGACTAAAGGCCTAAAGGAGGAGATGGGGAAAGACCAGGAGAGAAACGGAGAGAGCGACTCTCTCTCCACTAGAATTCTCTCCCTCTACCAGGAGCTTTAGTGTTTTCTGTATTCTTTTCTGTGAATAAATTCTGTCTTACCACTAGGGGGTGAGGGGAAATAATGTAATGAAGAATAATAAAATACACGTTAATTGGAAAAAAAAATAAAAGATGAGAATCACAGCTCAATGAAAAAAAAAAAAAAAAAAGAAAGATCCCTGTTTTGTGGGACATTGGCCGGGTACAGAACAGCAAATACTGAGGCACAGGAGTTACGAGCTCAGGCTCTGCAGTCAAACCTGACTTGTCTTTGGATCCCTCTTTTCCTAGTAACTGCTTTTGGGTCCTTGGGCAAGAGTCTAAACCTTGATTTCTTTATCGGCAAAGAGTGGAAATGAGATAATGAATATGTAAAACACCTACCCCAACACTCAATACAGGGCAGCAGCTCAAGAAACTGTTGCTCTTACTAGTAAAAACAACAGTAATAGAGAATGAAAGGTTGTTTCTTATTAGATACATATGCACTTGGAAAGTACATGAATGCTATCAAGCACTGAGAGAAACTGATTTGTACTTTGACATCTACTTACAGAGAAGTGTTTCCATCATGCTGAAATCTGTGTTTTAGAACACTGAAATGCATTACAATGAAATGCTCTAACCTGTGAATCTGAGATCTTTAAGAACCTATATGCTATTGTTACACTAAATGGTTACTCTTTTTAGGAAACATTATGTTAAAAAAAAATTCCACGTCTAATGCAGAAATATATGTGACTTCTGATTGAAGACAACTTGATTTGAAACTCACTGTATTATAACCATAATCCATGATAATGACCGAAAGTTTTTATTTATGGTGGCTGATGTATGGGACTAAAGCCTACATTTTGTCCAAACAACTGCTAATGCTCATGATTCAGTCAAGGTCAATGGCAGTGAGGGTAGCTCAGTCTGCTGTTAAAAATAGAGCAAGGGATCACTAATGTTGCCATGGAAACTGCATATTGCCCAGCATTTACCATTCAAAAACTTTGAGAGGTAATCCTGTATTAAATTTGCAATTTATTTCCCATAGCAGAAACTAATTTTAAAAACATTTTGAAGGTCTATAGAGTAATGAAGAATGTTTACTATAGCAAGAGTTACTACAACATGTATTCAGCACAAATGTCATTGGATATGTATTTTCAAAGTCTCAAAAGCATATATGTTATACATAAACCACTTTTTAGCTGTTGTTTGTGATTATATGGTTATAAAATACAATTTTTTCATTCACATAATCAATTTTTGTGTTTTTATGACACAAAATTAGAGTTGGGATGTAAATATGTGTAATATTTAAAAGGGTCTGACTTAACAGCTCAACTCAGGATCATATTCTTAGCAATCAGTAAGTCATGAGTTGGGGGACTGCCTATTATTCTGTTGTATGGAGCCAATTCCTTTGGGAGAGACAGACAAATGCCTAATTTTATTTTCCTGGGAAGTTTTTTTTTTTTTTTTGAGACAGAGCCTCAAGCTGTCACCCTGGGTAGAGTGCTGTGGCATCACAGCTCACAGCAATCTCCAACTCGTGGGCTCAAGCGATTCTCCTGCCTCTGCCTCCCAAGTAGCTGGGACTATAGGCGCCCGCCACAACGCCTGGCTATTTTTTTTTTTTTTTTGGTTGCAGCCATCATTGTTGTTTGGCAGGCCCGGGCTGGATAGGTGTATGTGGCTGGTGCCTTAGCCACTTGAGCCACAGGTGCTGAGCCTCTGGGGAAGTTTTTGAAAACAACTATGATATGTAAAAGATGAAATCAAAATAGGAAAAAACCTAAACTCTTTTTTTTTTTTTTGGAGACAGAGTTTCACTTTGCCACCCTTGGTCGAATGCTGGCATTACAGCTCACAGCAACCTCAAACTCTTGGGCTCAAGTAATTCTTTTCCTTCAACCTCCCAAGTAGCTGGGACTACAGGCACCCAACACAATACCTGGCTATTTTTAAAGCTGAGGATCTCACTCTTGCTCAGGCTGGTCTTGAACTACTAAGCTTAGGCAATCCACCCAACCTCTACTTCCCGGAGCGTTAGGATTACAGAGCCACCACACCCTGCGAGAGGCAAAAGCCTACAGCAACTGGCATTCCCAAGTGGTCTCTCATCCAAGTACTAACCAGGCCCAACCCTGCTTAGCTTCCAAGATCAGACAAGACTGGGCCCATTCAGGGTGGGATGGCCATAGACCCAAACTCTTAACATAACATAAAGGAAATCCTCCTTTCTGAGGCAAAGACAAAGTTGAAAGTAAGGTAAAAATGCAGAAAAAGACCATTAGAGTGATCTCAGTTAAAATTTACTTGACAAGAAGGAATGTGATCCCCAACATGCCCTTTTCTCTACTGTACTTCTGTAGTCTACTTATACGTAGTACCAATTTGGGGATAAGGAAAAGATTTTCTGAGGAAGATATGAAATGCAAATAAAGGCCATTTTATGGTAATGAATACACTGTACAGGAAAAGTTTCAGTACTCTTGCTACTATCAATGGCGACAAAATAAAATTCACTTGGTAAGATTTCTCAAAGTATTGGGGCAGCATAGGAAGTAATATAACGAAAATGCAGAGTTTTCTACAATGTGTGGGCCATTAAGTAACGTTCGTGTGCAATATGCCTATTACCTGTACACGCAGAAGACACTGCCATGGAGTCGCCTCTCCTATGACCAAAACTACACAGAAATGTCTCCTTCTGCTGGTGCCTTGAGGACTCAATTTGTTAAACAAAGCACTCAGAACAGAGCTCGGCACTTGGAAATGAGTAACAACAGAACACTTCCATGTCCTGGAGAGATGGAAAGAATATTGGGCAAGAATCAAAAGACCTCGGCTCTAGACCTAACACTGATAAACAGTTGCTTCCGAGACTGATGAACTCTTTTAACCTCTTAGAGACTTTTCTTGCTTTGTTAAATAGAAATATACTACATGCCTACACTGTAATGTTATAAGGACTGACTAATTTGAAAAGGCCTTCTTAACTGTAAATGCTACAGAAATGTGTAGTCAACTGTGTGAACTGAAACTGAAGTTTTGTCTTTGATTCCAGAAACCCTGGCATTCCCTAATTCTGTTTGAATGCTAACAGCAATAAGGTTAGATAATTTAGCATCAGATAATGGAAGGGGTCGTAACTTTCTTTGGTCAGCTGTATTGTGAGTTTGTAAATAAGAAACAGGGAATCTCAGGTTTTCTTTAAAGGCAAACCATGCTTTCCCTAAGATTCAAACTTGGAGATATTATTACACACCAGCTGAAGTGGGGCAGATTGTACACGCTGCATCACTTATGCATCAATCACAGAAAGAGATTATAACAGTCTTCAAAATGGACATCATTTACTTAACTTTGGCAAGAACCTAAATGTACACAGGGCAATTGAGAAAAGTCTCTGCCATATTTTATCCATAAAGCCAATTATCAGCTAAAAGTTCATGAAAACCACTTGGTTTTATCAAGAAATTGCACTGAGAGTTAGTTGAACAAGAACTATCATGTATTCAAAGGAAAAAAATGATAGTATTTTAGTAGTTAATTTTAGTAATTTAATTGCCTTCTTAAAAATGCCTCACCAAGTAAAATTTTTAGGAAGCAGTTTTTCTCCCTCTATGTGTAAGAAACATGTTGTGACATTATCTGAATTAATTTTCTGGTTATTATCCAATAGTCACTGCCTACTCTAACCCTTTGGCATGTCAACAAACCAAATAGAAGAATGATTATAACTTTCTTAATGGCTTCAACTTCATGTCAATTAAATTTTAAGCAAAACAGATGAGGAATCACACATGTTAAGCAAAAAGAATAAGAAAACCGAAAGACAAAGACACAGAGGGCAGAACTAAAAATACATTAACGGCACAAACAAAAAAATCACAGTTGCAAACTGCGTTTTACAAAAGATCCCCGAACAGTTGATATCTGAATTTTCCTTGCACCTCCTAAGAGCTCTGGTAATATGGATACTGAACACCTACCCAGTACCCAGGCTTCACTGTAATTTACTGGCCTTGGTAGGTTTGGTTCACTATAATCCAGGCAGGTGGGAAAGTTTTATTAACTCCTTCAGGTTATCAGGCTAATTGATGCAATTTAATCAATTCTCTCAATAGCTACCAATTAGCCACCACAATATCCCCAGATGAAATATGTCATTCATTTAACAAATACTGAATGGCCGATTTTAGGAAAAGGCTCTATGAGGTAGAATTTAGAGTCTAGTGGGGGAGAACTGGAAATTGGGGAAATGCTATGAAGGTGGAGAATAGGGAGGATAAACAAATACAATTTAGACTGAGACTTGAATAAAGCAGCACAGGAAGTGTCCCATTTAAGACTTCATATTATAATAATTTCAAGAGTTTCAGTCAAGTGTCATTAGAGATTTCCAATTAAATGAGGAAAAATATCCGAAAAGGAGAAAATGCCTAATTGTGGAATGCATAATTTATGAACAATTTTAGACACTCTTGGCTGAACTACCCAAAATCTGTCTGTGCCTCAAAGAGTGAGAGTGCTGATGAGGCTATTACTCCACGGACCACGACTTAGAGAAGAATCTACTAAGCTCAGTTTTGAAAATGATTTTAAATATTTATTGTACATTAGAAATGCTTTCCTGTTCTCATTTTCCCCCCAAACTTTTGTTTTTCGGTTTAATTTTTGTCAAAGTAATGAGTATAGTATAAGCAGTATAAGACTATTGCTAGACTCATAAAAAGAACAGTCCTCTGAGTCATCCCTTCCCTTCTCCCAATGTCCACTGACTCCAAGCAAATACTTTGAACCACTTTAGCTATTTCCTCCAACATTTGCCTTCTTATTCTGAAATAATCTGTGTGCTGTTATTAATTTTCCTTTTTATAATTTTCAATTATTTATATACTTTTAAAAATGAGGCACTTCTTCTAAATTAATTTTAGAATGAGCTTGAATTTCACAGATTTACTAAACTGTGAGAATATCCACTTTGTAAGCCATCGTATGAGGGAGACAACTAAAACAAAGTGGATATTCCTCTAAGCTAAACTGTTGAATGAAATGAAACCAAGATTTAACCAGGAATCGGAGAACAGGATCATGCTTAAAATTTTGTGATTCTGCCTTAGACAATGGCAGATAACCATATTCCCATAGAATCACCATTCCCATAGAACAGTGGTTCTCAACTTTCCTAATGCCTCGGCCCTTTAATATAGTTCCTGTGGGTCGTTGAGAACCACTGCCACAGAATCTATGGTATAGATGAATGTGTATAAAGTGTAGGCGAGAGAACGAGTTTCTCATGTCTCCTGACGAGAGGAAAGCCCGGTTTTGTGAGAGCAGGAGCATTCTCCAGAGCGACCTCTAAGTTCACTTACGCCTCTCTTAACTGCACGCCATGGCCATTCCTTTTGACTAACGAATTTATTTTGTACCTACTTGCACAATATAATGAGTCCTAGGTTGTTGTTTTTTCCTTTTCTTTTCTTTTCTCTCCTTTTCTTTCTATTTAAGAGGGTGGCATTCCCAATAGACACAGCAGCAATCCTGCTGGCTTTCTCTCTTACTCCTGAGCTATGACATTTAATTTGTGTGCTTTTATAACTTTGTACTTACGCCCACAAGCTTTTGAACAATGGACACCCATTCAATAAATCCAAGAAATAAATAACTCGATGTCACCCTTTTTTACACACTCTCATTTTCCTCTTTGCACTCAGTTCTCAAAACTTTTTCTGTATTTTCTGATAGGAAAATAACAAACATTTGTAAAGAAAACACATTTATATGTACTTTCAAGGAGCATTTCCTTTGAACCAAGCATTTCCTTTGAACCAAGCTGATCACTGAAAGGCTTATTATATAAAATAAAATATACTTAAATACACCCTGCAATGTCATGGAAATAATTCTAGTGCTATGGGGAGGCTTTTTGGAGTTTCCTATAACCTGAGATATGAGAATACATTTTGGCTTTAATAGTTCTCACTTGGTTTATTAAGCATAACTTAAAGTCCAATACAGGTTTAAAAAATCTGCAGGATATTTAGCTACTATGAGGTTCATCATTATAAGCTATTATTAAAGCACTGATATGAAACATGTATTTTCAACAAGTTTATCTATTATCATTAGTCTCTACAAGAACTTCATAAAGTTAGGTATGCTAAAACCAGAAACAGGGGTAGAGACATATTCTAAGTAAGGAAGACTAAATAGGAGATTGAAAATAGTTTCATACTCATTCTTAGATTTCAACTAAAAAATTATTACCTAAAAGAATCTTCTCTTGATTAACCCATCAACTTATACTATTCAAAATAATCAGGCTGGACATGGTGGCTCATGCCTGTAATCCTAGCATTCTGGGAGGCTGAGGTGGGTGGACTGCCTGGGCTCACAGGTTCAAGATCAACCTGAGTCAAAGCAAGACCCCCATCTCTAAAAATAGCCAGGTGTTGTGGTAGGTGCCTGTAGTCCCAGCTACTCAGGAGCTTGAGGCAAGAGAATCGCGTGAGCCCAAGCGATTCTGTCACTGTGAGCTGTGACGCCGTGGCACTCTACCAAGTGTGACAAAGTGAGACTCTGTCTCAAAAAAAAAAAAAGACTTCTAAATAAAACTTAAAAAAAAAAATCCCCATTTTACACATCCAGATACCACTACTGTTTTGCCAAATCCAGTTGACATGCTTTAAGTCTCATCTTACCCTCAGTGTTCAATCCTTGGTTCACCATTTCTTCTTAAGACCCGCCTCCCCATTCCTTCTGTTCACATTTCCTCTCCTATCAGCCTTCTGAAGGTGGGAGATCCCTCAGAGCTCTGGGCTGATGTCTCTTTCCTTCTTACTATGCTCTTATCAATTGCCATGACTTTGAACATTTTATTTACGTTAGTGACACCTATACGTCCATCTACAGCCTACCCTTCTCTCCTCTGAGTTCCAAGCCACCATCATTTCTCACCAGGTTGATTAACTGACCCTCAGCCTCAATTTTTACCCCTTTACATCACTTCTCCAAAGAGCTTTTTTTCAAAGGCTCATCAGCCCAGGTTCTGCCACTATTCAAAATCCTTCAATAATTTTATGCTGAACTACAGGTAAAATCACAACTCCTTATGATGAGTAGCCCATCAGGCCTGGCATGACCCTATCCTGACCTATGCCTCCAATCTCACCAGCCACACTCCAACCCACACTGGACTGCTTCCGGTGTCCTGAATAAACAGAGCTGTGTTCTGCCTTCAGGTCTTTGCATATATTGTTCATTCTATCTTTACTCTTTATCTAGCTCTTATTCATCTATCAGATCTCAGTTAAATATCACTTTCTCAAGAGAGCAAATCCTTGGTCCTGTAAGCCCGAAATCTGAATTAGGATTCTTGTGATTGTCTTGTGTTAGACCCTGTTATATTCCACAGATCTATTTATAATTGCTAAATGCTCTCCCCACCCCAGCTCCTTGAGGTAGGCTCCACGTCTGTCATTTATCACCACATCACCACATATACTCAATACCTAGGGCAAAATATGGCATGGGTAAAATCAATAGGTTTTAAACATGTTTAGGGATGATGTTCTCCCTGAATGTATTCTTTTACTTTTGTATCCACTATATTTTACCTTACTTAGAAGCCAATTAATTATAGCTAATTACTATTAGTAATTAGGACTATTGTGCTTATTTTCAGATGTGGAAATCAAAACTTTTAGAAAGGTTAAGCAGTTTCCTTACTATTACATAGCTATTAAGAGACAACTAGGATTCAAACCTAGATATTTCTAACTCTAGAGTCTGTTCTTGGTTGGGAAAACTGAAGCTCAGACATATGAAGTGATGTATCAATGACTTAATAAGAATTTGAATGGTTTGCTTTTATTCTGAGAATGCATATTATTTATGTGTTGAGAATACGGATTTTCTACAATTGTTTTCATTTCGGTAGCCCCACTTTATAGCATTACTTACCTATAGGTGCCTCAAAAACAACGAGCATGTCTTCTAACATCATGTAAGTTCCATAAACATTTACATAGTGCCAAATAAGCTTACATAATAATGATGACGCTACAATGAGAGAACTGTCATGCAGAATTGTTCCATGCATGAGAAGAAATAAAGCAATCAGTATGATGAAAATTAGGGAAAACAAGACCCATAGACTACAGAGTTTAAAGAGATCTGAGTAGTCATACCCTATATTTCTAGAATCAGTTTTAGAGTATTTTTGTTAGATGCAGACCTCATCTCTACTGAATCTCCAGTGGAAAAGGCACAGTATTTTATCAATTTGCATTTGGCATATAACAAGCCCCCCCCCCCCTTTTTTGAGACAGAGTCTCACTATGTTGCCCTTGGTAGAGTGCTGTAGCGTCACAGCTCACAGCAACCTTTGCCTCCCAAGTAGCTGAGACTACAGGCGCCCACCAAACTGCCCGGCTAATTTTTTTGTTGATGTTGCAGTTCTCATCGTTGTTTAGCTGACCCAGGTCAGTTTCCAACCTGCCAGCCTTGGTATATGTGGCTGGTGTCCTACCCACTGAGGTATGGGCGCCACCCAACAAGTCGTTTTTGGTGTCATATTTTCAGATTACTCACAAAACAGAAGGTTAACCTGAGCATCACTATTCTAGTTTTAATCTACTATAATCAGCAATACAGTGTACCTTACCATTTTCCTAAGTAGGAAGATAAGGATCTATTGATAAAATACCAGTGAAATAAAGAAAAGATAAATTTGTAAAAGTTAAGAAAAACAGACATAATCTAATAGTATATTCCAAGATCTATAATTAAATCAGAAATAGATTGTTCTCTCATGTTCAATTTTTTTTTTTTTTTGAGACAGAGCCTCAAGCTGTCACCCTGGATAGAGTGCCCGTGGTATCACAGCTCACAGCAACCTCCAATTCCTGGGCTCAAGCGAGTCTCCTGCGTCTGCCTCCCAAGTAGCTGGGCCTACAGGAGCCCGCCACAACGCCCGGCCATTTTTTGGTTGCAACAGTCGTTGTTGTTTGGTGGGCCTGGGCTGGATTCGAACCTACCAGCTCAGGTGTACGTGGCTGGCACCTTAGCCCGTTGAGCCATGGGCACTGAGCCTCATGTTTAAATTTGGTCCAGGAAGGATCTATGGAAAAGACCTCACTTTAGCTTCCATTCTTGAACAATGATAATCATATTTGACTGAATACAACCATGGTATGCTTATACCTATCATTTACTGAAAACCTACTATGATCAAGACATCATGCCAAAAATATTACACATATCATGACTAACATTTAATTCAATCTAAGGTCATTAACAAAATATTTACTAAGACACCAGCATAGCTATTAAATGCTAAAACTGAGAGTTAAGTATTGTCTGACTTGCAGTATAAGCTTAGTTCATTAATACCACATCACATTGGAAAGGGAATTTTTAATAAATTTCTCAATAATAAGCTTTGGTTTTAGGGCAGCGCCTGTGGCTGTGAGTAGGGCGCCGGCCCCATATACTGGAGGTGGTGGGTTCAAACACGACCCTGGCCAAAAACTGCAAAACAAACAAACAAACAAAAAAAAAACTTTGGTTTTCAGTGAGAGGAGAATAAAGGACTTACCTTCCTATTTCTCAGGTGGTAAAAGCTGCAGACGTGGTGGCAATGGACACTAATACTTACATAGCACCTGTTCTACGCCAAATACATATTCTGCTGAATATTTTCTATGTATTATTTAATTATCACAATAATTCCACGAGCTGGGTGCCATTGCTTTTACTTAATAGATAAGACAAGTAAAGATTGGAGGGGAAGGCTAAATCTAGTTATTTCTGATTCCAAAATTTAAAAAAATTGTGGCAAAATATGCATGAAATTTACCATCTCAACCATTTTTAAGTATGCGGTTCAGTACTGTTAAGTATATTCACACTGTTGCATATAACCTCTAAGTTTTTTATTGGGAAATTTCAAATGTATAAAAAAATAGATGGAATAGTATAACGAATCTTCATGTACCTATTATTTACCCTTTGACAGTTACCAACTCAAGGGTAATCTTGTTTCTTCATATTTATCCATTTCCTTCCTCAAGTGTTATTTGGAAGCAAAATCCAGGCATATCTTTCAGCCATAAATATATTAGCCAAGTATCTCCAAAAGATAAACATACTTCTTTTAAAAATATAAACATAAAAAAGAAAATGTAAACATAATGCCATTCTCACACATAAAAAAATTAATAGTAATCCCCGAAAACTATAAAATACACAGTCAATATTCAATTTTCTAAGTAGTTTAAAATGTTCTTAAAGACAGTTTGTTAGAACAAGGATCCAAATAAAATTTCTATAGTGGGTAGTGCCTGTAGCTCAAGTGGCACATACACCAGAGCTGGCAGGTTCAAATCCAGCCCAGGTCTGCCAAACAATGACAACTACAACCAAAAAAAATAGCCAGGCTTTGGGGCGGGCATCTGTAGTCCCAACTACTCGGGAGGCTGAGGCAAGAGAATTGCGTAAGCCCAGGAGTTGGAGGTTGCTGTGAGCTGTGACACCACGGCACTCTACCCAGGGTGATGGCTGGAGGCTCTGTCTCAAAAATAAATAAATAAATCTCTACAGTACAACTGGTCTTTATTTAAAGAGTTTCTCCCATTCAAGGAAATGAAAAAAACAAAAAAAAAGCCCCAAAGAAAAAAGAAAAAAAGGTGTCTCTCTTTCTCTTTTTCATAGCAACTTGTTAGGTGAACAATCAACTAATTTCTTACAATCTGGATCTTGGTGGTAGTTAACATGTCTCTGTTCTGGGTATTTCCTCAAAACTAGTAGCTAAATCTAGAGATTTGATCAGATTAGTGTTACAGGTTTTCTTAAAGAAAGACTACTTCACACATGGTGGAGTGCTCTACTTCAGAAACATAAATGTACGGTGGTGTCTTTTTGCAAGCTAGCAGGCACTAGCGTTCAATGCTTGAATTTACTAATTTATTAGGGTGTGCTGATACTCTAATTCTGTCATTTCTTTTTCAGTTATTATCTGTAACACTTTTCTTTTCTTTTTTTTTTTTTGAGACAGAGCCTCAAGCTGTTACCCTGGATAGAGCGCTGTAGCATCACAGCTCACAGCAACCTCCAATTCCTGGGCTCAAGCGAGTCTCCTGCCTCTGCCTCCCAAGTAGCTGGGGCTACAGGCACCCGCCACAATGCCCGGCCATTTTTTTTTGGTTGCAGCCGTCGTTGTTGTTTGGTGGGCCCAGGGGCTGGATTCGAACAGGCGCTGAGCCTATGTAACACTTTTCTAAAGAGAAACTTTCCCTTGTCTACTATTTTGTTACCTGTTATTACCTTCTTATATGAAAGGCAGTATAAATTCCTTTTAGTGGAACCTGGTTGCTAGGAATGCTCAAAGCTATGTCACTGGGTTGGTCACTATTTTCATGAGTTGAAAGGACAAAAGTAGAATGACTAGACACTGCTATAGATATTTATAAAAAGAAAACAGAAACGTAAGTCCATGCAGATACTTCCCATTCAAATCCAAGATCAAAGGATTTACTCAATCTCTTCTATTTTATATCCACATAGGACATTCGTATGCCAAGAATTCAGGTTCCCACAGACAATGGGGAAAACAAAATTGGAATATTTCATAATTACTCATTTGCTTTATTAAACTCACATTACACGTTTATCTTGAAATAACAACGGCAAGGTTTTTACACAAATATCATTAGTAAAAACAGTTTGATTCTTTTTTTTTTTTTTTTTTTTTTTTGTAGAGACAGAGTCTTACTTTATCGCCCTCGGTAGAGTGCGGTAGCATCACACTGCTCACAGCAACCTCCTGCTCCTGGGCTTAAGCGATTCTCTTGCCTCAGCCTCCTGAGTAGCTGGGACTACAGGCGCCCGCCCCAACGCCCGGCTATTTTTTTGTTTTGTAGTTTGGCCACCACCCTTGGTATATGGGGCCGGCGCCCTACTTGCTGAGCCACAAGCACTGCCCAGTTTGATTCTTTTCTTTTTTTTGTCAGTTACGTCTTTAAGGTACAGCCTGCTAGCAATAAAGAGGCACTTATCTTGCAAATACGTTGGAGTTCTCTGTGTATTCTGGTTATTAAGCCTTTGTCAGAGGCATAATTTGCAAATATTCTTTCTCATTCTGAGGGCTGTCTGCTAGCGATACTTACTGTGTTCTCGGCAGTGCAGAAGCTTTTTAGTTTCATCAGATCCCAGTAGTGTATTTTTGATACTGCTTCCATTGCTTTGGGGGTCCTCCTCATGAAGTATTCGCCCAGGTCGATGCTTTCAAGAGTGTTCCCCGCATTTTCTTCTAGTATTTTTATAGTTTCATGTCTTAAGTTTAAATCTTTAATCCATTGTGAGTCTAACTTCGTTAGTGGTGAAAGGTGTGGGTTCAATTTCAGTCTTCTACAGGTCGGCAGCCAGGTTTCCCAGCACTATCTGTTAAATAGGGAGTTTTTTCCCCACTGAATGTTTTTAATTGGCTTGTCAAACATCAAA
>CAUYON010088992.1:0-20238 GCA_963573935.1 Arctocebus calabarensis
AGGCGCCAGCCACGTACACCTGAGCTGGCGGGTTCGAATCCAGCCCGGGCCCACCAAACAACAATGACGGCTGCAACCAAAAAATGGCCAGGCATTGTGGCGGGTGCCTGTAGTCCCAGCTACTTGGGAGGCAGAGGCAGGAGAATCACTTGAGCCCAGGAGTAGGAGGTTGCTGTGAGCTGTGATGCTACAGCACTCTATCCAGGGTGACAGCTTGAGGGTCTGTCTCAAAAAAAAAAAAAAAAAAAGAATGCAAAGCCTCTAACTCCAGGACTGATCAATAATTAATACCCTATTTAGATTTTCTTTGGCATTTCTTAAAATCTTTACCCTGGAACAACAGCATCCATGGTACCTTTCTCTCTGGGGAGTTTATGTGCCCACATCCATGCTGGACGTGTGTCCAGCTCTCCAAGAGGTCTTGCCAAGTCCTGGGCTGACTTCTGCGGCACCACATGTCTCTGGCATAGACCAGAGTTACTGTTTGAAATAACACTTACCTGTCCCTATCTCCAGGTGACAGCGGGGGCTCTGGCTCAGAGTCTGTCTCCGTGCCCCCTCAGCCATTTACCAACCTCTTTTTAAACTTGGGTTTTGAAATCTGTGACCATAGGTAAATGATAATTACTCACAGAGCTAGGGTACACATCAAAATGAAGTGACATGACAAAATGCCAGGTTCACAGTAGGCGTTCAATATTTTATTCATAAATATTTGTTGATATACCATACTTAAAAGTCATAGTTCTAATAGCTTTATAAGCAAAAACTCATTTGATCCTCATAATAACACTATCAAGGTAGGGTTGTTCCTTGTTTTTTTGAAGACAGAGTCTCACTCTGTTACCCCGGATAGAGTGCTATGGTTTCATAGATCACAACAACCTCAAACTCCTGGGTTGGAACGATCCTCTTGCCTCAGCCTCCCAAGTAGCTGGGACTACTGTGCACCACAATGCCCGGCTAATTTTTTCCTGTTTTTAGTAGAGATGGGGTCTCACTCTTCCTCAGGCTGGTCTTGAACTACTAAATTCAGGTGATCCACCCACCTCAGCTTCCCAGAGTACTAGGATTACAGGCATGAGCCACTGCACCCAGCCAAAGTAGGGATTATTTTTATCTCATGTTATAGATACGAATGGTAGGGTATAGAGAGGCACAGCTAGCCAGCAATAGAGCTGAGATTAGAACCCTGGCTGGTTTCACACTTCTGGCCACCACTGTAAGTGCTCATCTTGTTCGTTCTACTGCTGTCTTTTCTAATAAATCCCATAGGATAAATGTCATCCCAATGGTCCTTTCTGAAGTGATATGTTGGGATCCCAAATCACTAATCCACACGGTGGTATCCAGGGCAGCTGGTGAGAGAAAAAATGATGTTAAAATCTTCAGTGAAGCTCTTTATGACTCAGCTCCTGCTTTCATAATTCCACGAGACCCCTTTGCCCCAAACAAATGTGACCTCCTATAATTCCCAAACGGTAGTCCTCACTCCTGCTTCCATTATATCGTATATGCTGTTCCCTATGCTGTTCCCTCTGTCTAAAACCCCCTTCTCCCCCACCCTAATTTTCTCTCTCTTTCTCATAATCCTACCAGTTCCTTCATACATCACTTTATCAGGTGAGTCCTCCCTGGTCCTCCAAGTTGGTTTGCACACTCGCCAGTACCCCAGGAGATCCAGGCAGTGTCTTCTGGATCAAAGCACCTGTCACACGGGACCACCAGGAGATCCAGGCAGTGTCTTCTGGATCAAAGCACCTGTCACACAGGACCACAACAGCTGACTGACCTCTTTGTTACCTGCACTTACTTGACCATGAGCTTTCTGAAGGCAAGGACTGTATCTTACCTATCTGTGTGTCTGCAGAGCCTGGCCTGGTCCCTGTCGTGGAATAGGCATTCAACATATGTTTGTTCCAGGAAGGAACAAAAGTTTGGGTGACTTGGAATTCTCTTTCTTCTCTTTCTGTCCTCTAATGTCTATATCTCACTTTGTTCCCAGACATATATCATCTGGACAGAGAGGCAGAGAAAGCCGTTGGAAGTGTCAGAAATAGACGTTGAACAGCTAAAGAGAAAATAGTATGGAAATGCATCACTTTGGTTTACTGGTTCCTTGTATTCTCTGAGATTGCCAAAAATGCTCACTAAAAACACATAAACTCAACAGAAAGTTAGCATTGGATCAATTACTTACATCTAAGAGTTATTATTCACCAAATCTAATTGGTTAAATTATTTCCATTTAATTTTTTTAAAGAAAGACAATGCTCTCTACTAGTTACAGGATTTAATTCTAATTCAGAAAAAAACATAAATATTACTATCAAATAAGTTCTGAATACCAAGTAAAACAAAGTTGACTCTGAAGCAACAAGGTGAATTGTTTATTTCTTTTTTTCCAAAAGTGTGCTAGCTAGTAAAGACACATAAAACACACAAACTGAAAGAGAAGTAGTAAATATCTCTCAAATTAATGCCCTAAAATGAAGGAAAAATTGGTGGACTCTCATACTTGTTATTGAATATGGGCACAAGGGTCTGAAGAACACAAAAAGGCAAAAACTCCTACTTTTACACCTTACACAGGAGCATTTCTGCTTTCAGATTTTCTCTGGCCGTTCTGTGGAAAGGATTTGTTCCTAAATTACCTTATCCAATAATCACGTGCTCAAGAAAGTTAGTTCTACTTCCATAGTCATTGTAAGTCCAATGCAATACTGTGAAAGAACATTGTGAAAGCTACTTTTTCATAATTCATTCAAATATAAATTGGAACAGGAAAAGTGTCTCTTTCAATGTTACAAGGACCCAGATAGACTATCACTTTCACCTAAAAAACAGATCACCACCAAAATAAATTTGTATCCAGACTCGAGAGTACAAATTCAGTGGTACAGCGCCTCCGTAAGTGTCCATGTACCTATGCTTGTGCTCTTTCTCAGTGATATATAATAATTACACATATTTCTAGAGTACTATGCTTGCATGTTTGTGAATGTAACTTTGTGTTGAGACTATTTGGATGAGCAATAAATCATCATACAAACAGGACTATTTAAATAGCTACTAAGATAATGCCATTTTCTCCAACATTGGCTTCTGTAGCCATGTCCCTATTAGCTAACAGTGCAATGCAGTTTGGTAATTGGCTGTCATATCCAATCTTCATAAAGAACGGTGTATCCCAGATGTCCCCACTATACATGCAACTCTATCTTGAAAAATCAAAGAAGTTTTGCCCTAACACAGACAGAATAGTGATGAGAACCAAGTAATGGGCTTACCCTCTTGCCCCCAAAAATCAAGGATGAGGCTACCTTTTTGGTTCTTAAACCCTGCTCAGTGGACCAGCCTCTGGGGATGCTCTTCAGGAGGGGAAAAGCATTGTTCCCCCAGCCTCACCTATCAAAGGAAGCACATCTTCCATAGGGGAGATCTTACCCTAGCAGCTCTGGCAGCCAGCCATGACACTTCTGCACTTACAAACAAAATTCCAAAGGCCATAATAGAGATAAGATTAACTGAGAAATAGACATGATTGGAGAGGTCAAAGAAAAAGAGGGCTAATAAATCAGTAACCCCACTCATTTTTCATTTGGTTTCGATAATAAATAATTTAACATAATAATTTATGTGCATTTAAAAGGCTAGGCAACAAAAGCTCTAGGGTAAATACGATTTTCACAAACCTGATATAATATCTTTCTAAAAACAATTCATATTTATTAGTGGAATAAATCCCAAAAATTCCTTTCCAAAGGCTTATCAGACCAAATTGGGTCCCAGTCCAACAAATTGAATTAGAAATCCATGTGAGGCTGCTCACTGAGTTATTAAAAGGATCTGCATGGCTATTTCCAGTTCACTAGGAAACCTTCTATTTGGACATTTGGTCAAATGCTGCCCTCTAGTGAGAAAACTCTTTTAACTCTACAACAGGCCCTGAGATTACAAAGCATTCATGGGCTTCAAAGAAAAAACACTGGAATGAGAACACCCAGTAGAATCCTCACCTAGAAACCACAGTTATTCTAGATTAAAATATTCATTTCATTTTTACTTTGTTAATAATGCCTATATTTTCTTTCTAAAACTATGTTAGGAAAAGTAAAAGAGTAAAATTGCTATAATAACATAGCTTTGCCTGTGCAACCTTTAAATGTTTTTAGATTCTTACATTTAATAATCCAATAGTAGTAATCGATATTAAAGTTTGAACTGTTCTCTTCTTTTAGCTAGTGATTCAGCTAAAAAGTACAAATCAAATGAAATGGGTAATAATGTGGTTTTCCATATACACATGAATGAGTAAATGCTCTGGTAGAAAGATTATCTTAGGAAGAAATTGGCACTGTCAGGATTTACAAAGTTTAAACTAAAAATTGAAAAATGCGGTGAACATTCCACAGAATGTTTGCATTAAGAACACTTTACACTTTACTTCTATTTATTTTGCTGTAAAAGTCACTTTACACTTTACTTCTATTTATTTTGCTGTAAAAGTCAAGATTTCTAATGTTCATAGACAATACAGGAGTATTGCTATCTCCTTAAATAGAAAACTCATCTAGTCACTCCTAACTTAGCAGGGGAGAATAAGGGAACATTTCTGCTTCCAAACTACATCGAGGAATTTTAGTTCATTTTGCTCTAAGCAGTAATAGGCATTTCGCTTTTTTCAATTTTTAGTCTAAACTTTGTAAATCCTGACAGTGCAAATTTCTTCCTTCCTTCCTTCTTCCTTTCTTCCAGAGCATTTATTCATTCATCTTGTACTTCTTTTAATGAACCTTTCTGACTGCCTAGTCTCAACCCACACTCTGCTAGTCACTTCTAATGGTTAAAAAGAGAGGGACCTGATATGCATGACACAATGGTGCATTTCAAAAGGGAGGGTTAGCAGAGGGACCACACCTAAGGAGCATAATGCAAGTACAAGTTGGATCTATCAGAAGTAGAACACAAATGTCTTAATGCTGTAATTGGGTAAATGAGGTGAAAGCTATGTTGACTACTAGGATGTAAGCACTCCAATTTGTACAAATAATCAACACATCGAATCCCATAATGGCATAAATGTATGTATGATCTATGTACAAATGACTTAATAAAAAAAAAAAAGAAAAAAATGAGTATAACTGTGATGGATGTGTTACTTAGTTCAATGTAAACATTTCACATTGTATATCGAAGCAGTACCCTGAACCCCATAAATGGATCAATGTACAAAGTTATGATTTAATAAAAAATAACTAATTAAAAAAAAAAAAAGATGGACCTGGTTCCAAAACATGTGTACCTTACAGCATGAGTGTGGGAGACACACACGTGATCAAGTAACTGTGAAGCATTGTCAGAAATGCTGGAGTTGGGGGTAGGCACGGGGCTCCCTAGGAGGATGTGGCAGAGACACCTGATCCACGGTAGGAAGGCAAAAATGCTCTGTGCCCCAGGAAGGAAGATTGGAACGTCAGTAAAGTTCTACAGCCATAAGAAGCCCTCGGAAGGTAGGGCTAGCCAGACAGCCCGATGTCTTTGAACAGAAGCAATTCGTTGTGACGGTTCTGTGCTTTCCTCAGCGTATCATTCCCCAGTAGATATGCAGTGATGGTGGTTTCACACTCAGCTCCATCACACTATTTCAATTAAATCTCTCCACACGTGTAATGTGAAATATTCCTATTTCAGAAAAACGTGTTCTCCTTTCTTAATTTTAAACACATCTATAGAACACTCTGCTTTTCTTTTTCAAGGAAAAATAGAAAACAATTAAATTGTTTTGTGATTACATGGTCCTCATGTGCTCTGGAATAGCTGCTGGTACCCTGTGTGGTCTTAGGAAAGTCACACGGTCTAGGATCCTTTCAGCTCAAATATTTTGTATGTGAGCAACCTTATATACTGTGTCAAACCTGCTCTTGATTTGAAAATACTGCATTCATTGTTGACTTTCAGCTGTTCATCCTCGAATCACCAGAGTCACAGAAGAAATATTCTTGCTTGAGAAAGATTGAATCTCGTCTTTTCTGATCAAATTTTTCAGCATGGCAAAAAAGAAATAGAAAGTGAAGTTTTAAGGAAAAAGTTTATCAGCGTTCTGGTTCTGGATAAAAATGTCAGCAATATATCAGGAACACATCTCTGTAAGAAGAATTAAGCTCAGGAAACTTGCTATGTGACAGACCTTTTAGTTCACTTTAACATTCTCTCTAAATTCAAACATGCACGAGAAAAATTCTTTATTTGCCTATTAAAATGTCTGTTCTAGAGACATTTATTTCTTGATAAATGTCTTGAAACTAATCTGAATGCATACAAAGAATTTTAAAACAGAGCTAAAAATATATACATATCAAGGAAGGAGGCATAGGGTATTTTCAACTCAAACTGTGTATAAGTAGACTCAGTAACAACTTTTAAGCGTTACTCTAAAGCTTTGAAGAACAGAGGAAAGCTGTACAAAGTAGAAGCATGTCCTTTCAGGAAGAGTTAGGAAATCTGGGCTCTGCCTAACAGTGTAATAACCACAGCGGAGTCACCTTGCCTGTCTGTGTTTGAAAATTCTCATTTGGCCTGTTCCTCAGCTGTCACTGAGTTAAAGTGAGGCTCTCTGAGCTCATCTTTGTGAGTGAACATTGAAAACCACAGCAAACTGGCAACGACTTAAACATTGCCAATAGGGAAAGGATGGACAAAATCTCATGTACTCACACAATGAAATAACACTCAAAAAAATAAAAAGAATAATGTGAATCTATATATATACGTATATGTCTTGTATACATAGATATCCACATATCAACGTGGATAAATCTCTTTGAAAAAGGTATAATATTAAGTAAAAAATGCAAGATACAGAATGATACACCATTATACTACTTATACTTTAAAAAAGCACCCAGGCCAGGCATGGCGGCTTATGCCTATAATCCCAGCACTCTGGGAGGCTGAGGCTGGAGGACCTCTTGAGTTCAGGAATTCGAGATCAGCCTGAGCAAAAGCAAGACCTCATCTCTAATAAAAAATAGAAAAGTTAGCTGGGCAAACATCTTGACCATAACTTTCATGAAAGACCCTGAGCCGGAACCACCCAGATAAGCTATTTCCAGATTCCTGATAATCTAAAACTGCATGAAATAAGAAATATTTGTTGTTTAAATAAAAAGAAATCAGCTGCGCATTGTGGTGGGCACTTGCAGTCTCAGCTACTCAGGAGTCTGAGGCAGGAGGATCATTTGAACCCTGAGTTTGAAGTTGCTGTGAGCTAGGGTGATGCCATAGTACTCTAGTCTAAGCACAGAGCGAGATTCTGTCTCACATAAATAAATAATAAAAACCACCCAAAATTATACTAATTGTTGTTTAAGAATTACTTATAAGTGTAGTATAAAATTGTCTATTTTTTTTTTAATGGACATTGACCATTCCTCAAAAGAGAGAAAAAGAAACAAAACTTCAGGTTAGGCTCGGCGCCTGTGGCTCAACGGGCTAAGGCGCCAGCCACGTACACCTGAGCTGGCAGGTTTGAATCCAGCCCAGGCCCACCAAACAACAATGATGGCTGCAACCAAAAAGTGGCCAGGCGTTGTGGCGGGCGCCTGTAGTCCCAGCTACTTGGGAGGCGGAGGCAGGAGACTCGCTTGACCCCAGGAATTGGAGGTTGCTGTGAGCTGTGATGCCATAGCACTCTATCCAAGATGACGGCTTGAGGCTCTGTCTCAAAAAAAAACTTGAGGTTAAAGGAGTCTTGTATAATTACCTTGAAACTATTAAGCATATGACAAAATTTAACCATTAGTTCTGAGTCTTGAGAATAAAAGAGGACTCCCCTGCTCCTTTGTGAATTTCTTTTCTACCTTATATCTTTTAGATTTCTTTTGAAAGTTATTTCCAGCTAACGAAATAAAAATAAATAGAAAGAGTGAAGCCCCTTAGTAGGCAGGCTAAATGGTGCTGGTGCAGTGATTCAATCCTACCAGTCTTTGTTTTATGATCTTCATCTGTGGATCAATATATGAGACCATTTGATAAGCACCTCAGTCTATATTTAAAAGGGAATGAAAGCAAATGTCTTCAGAAATAGATCTTGGAGTTTAAGTGCAGAGATTCATTCTAGTAAAATAAAATTTTCTACAGGACACAATTTCAATCCCGGACAACCTGAAGCTTTGTTGTTGTTGTTGAAGCTTGATTGTTGTTGTTGCTTTGTTGATGTTGTTGTTGAAGCTTTGTTGTAGTTGTTGTTGTTGGCTGGGGCTGGATCGACCCCACCACCCTCGGTATATACGGCTGGCATATGCCTACCCACTGAGCCACAGGCACTGCCCCAACCTGAAGCTTTTTGTCACCAAAGATCCTTTTCCCAGTCTCTGCCTTCAAATTCTCAAATAGAATTGATTTTAGTGATTTTTTAAAAAGGTAGGTGGGGAGTCAACCAAATTCCATCATGTTCTTCATGTTCATGTCAGCCCAAGATGTTTTTCCAGTACTCTAGTCCAAATATTAAAAATCTGCCCAGAATCCCTAATTTAAAATTTCAGATCCCTAATCCTGTAAAATCAAGCTGGAAAATATGCGAGTTGGCTTGTTCAACAGAAGTAATTTAAGATACAAACATACTCTTCACACAAAATGAAAAACAAATAGCTGTTAAAAATATGTTTGAATGCTCACTTCAATTTATAACAGGAGAACTATGATTCAAAATTATAGGAAAGTATCTTCTTTTGATTTATCAGACTGACAAAGAGAATGAAGGCCACTTAATGCATGATCAGGGTGTAGGGAATTAGACTGGCTCATCAGAACTGGAGGGAGTATGAATCAGTACAACCTCTATAGAAGATAATTTGGCAATACCCATCCAAATGACAAGTGTGCATTTCCTTTGA
Source organism: Arctocebus calabarensis (assembly GCA_963573935.1). Taxonomy (NCBI): domain Eukaryota; kingdom Metazoa; phylum Chordata; class Mammalia; order Primates; family Lorisidae; genus Arctocebus; species Arctocebus calabarensis. The sequence goes on from CAUYON010088992.1 coordinate 8,898, forward strand.
CCAGAAATTACATTTCTAAGGATTTATCCTACAAAAACATTTTGTATTGTGTTATGTGTCACGTGTACGGGGTTATTTTTGCTACAGAGATTTTAATTGCAAAATATTGGAAGTACTTTAAATTTTTATCTATTGAAGACGGGTTAAATAAATTATAATGCAATCATAAAAAGGAATATAATGCTGCCATGAAAAAAAGGATGAAGAAGCTCTCCTGATTTGATATGGAAAGTCTCCAAAATCAATTATTAAGAACCCAAATGCAGAAGAGTGTATGAGAACACTCTCATTTGTAAAAGGAAAGATAATATGGGCATAGAATATTTTTGAAAGGACAGACTAGAAAATGACAGTACCATTAATTCCTGGGAGGAGAGAAGAATAGGCCATCTGGAGGACATCTCTGAAAGGCAGACTTTTCACCAGATACCATATTTTGAACCTCCTGAATGTGCTACTTGGTTTTTAAGATTGAGTTAAAATTTAAGTGACTACATAATTTTAGCTATAATGAGAGCCTTTTGAAAGATGTCCTAAATTTTAACAGGTTGCTCTCATAAATGTTAAGAGGACCCTCTCACCTAAAAAAAAAAAAAAATCATAAAAAGGAGAATTACATCCCAAGGAAGAACTTGGAGGAAAAACTTCTGTCCATGGAATCCAAGGAACCATTCTCTCCATGTTAGTAATTTATCTCACCTGAAGCCACTATACAAAAGTCCACACAGATTTTGTTAAAACTAAGCCCAATTTAAGATACGTAGCTAACCTTTGCTACATGAAGCCTGAATTAAAATTTCTAAAAGAACTTAAAAATCCAATGGTATCTTTCCCTTCGTGATTTTCAGTTTGATTGTGAAACTCAGCAGGTATATCATAAAATACAGATGTTATTTTCTCTTTTGACAAAGCAAAAATTATCTTCTGTGCTCAAAAATACATCAGTATCTGTAATGTCAAACCAACGGCAAAATCTAAATAACGTGAGGTGCACATTTCAAGTAGATGATACCTGGTACAATCAAAGCATAAGCCATATAACTGGTTGACATGTAGCAACAGAAATTGAAATTTTGTCTTAAGTACCCCTGGGGGAAGCCATGCACCTTAACCACTAATTTGCATCTGATTGTTGGTTTATGTTTTATTTTAGCACATTAATAAGAAAGCTATTATGAGGTTAACAATATTACCAAAAAAAAAAAAAAGTCTTAAATGGGAACACTCTAAGTAGATATTTCTGTGGCTTGTTTGTGTATTTTACTACATCTTTATAGAGAGGAATCAATTGCTTCCGAAATGTTTGTATTGTTCTGCTTTTCTGTTCTTGTTATTTTCCTTTTCTTCAGATGCATTGCCATCCATCCACATGTCACCATCCAGTACTGCAGATCCAAAAATTATGACAAACAGGCTCCCGTTTCCACTTGCTGCAAAGGGTCTCCTATCTACTCTGTGCTGGGGCCCAGTAGCCATGTCTATGCTCTGGGACAGTGTTTGACAATCTCTTGCTGGGTCGGGGCAGTTGAGTTTTTCTTCTGCTCTGAAGAGTAGTTTCCATATCCCATATGAAGACATTTCCTTTGTGAAATTCCAGGTAAGAAATCCTTCCCATTGCCTCCCTGGGAAGCCTGGTACAGAAAAGGAATAGTCCCTCTATGCATTACCAGCATTGACTTAAGAATGAACATTCAGAGAAAAATTGTACCACCTGACCTCACCTGAAAAATTGTATCACCTGTCATAGAACTGAATATTTGTAAAAGGAAAAGGGGGAAAGGAAATTTTTCAATCTCTAGTAAATGAACATCTTTCTATAAAGAATAATATATAATATCTTGAAAATACCAGGGCAAGTTCCCACGTGGACTTTCCATTTAAAGCTACGAAAAGACTTTTTAAAATCAACTGCCAATAGATACCCACACATCTTGAAAGTTGCAGTAAGCTTTTGGTGCTTTTCTTTAGGATCAAAATACTGCTTCATTTTTGACGGGTTGCTCTCTCCTGGAGGACATTAAAAACAAGTTTCACAACTAGCCTTTGCCATGAGCTCCCACCCCACTGCTTCCTCACTTCCATGGACCTCACAATTTCCCTGAATGGTGCAACTGGCTGCCTGGAGCTGGCTATGATAATAACTGTGATACCTGCCTCCCTTCTTTTGAAGTCATAGATTCATTAAAAGAAAGCGTTGCATCTTGCTAGAGAATAGGCTTGGTCCTCCATTACAGTGAATGTTTCTATCACTTGGTTACAAATGACAACTGTAAGTTAAATTCGCACAGACACACACACGTCTACACCTGCAAATTCTAAAATTTGCTGTCTACCCTTGGGTGGCAACCCTAGCCAGCACTACATATTGGCTGCTACTCAAAGTATACACTTTTAAAGGTATAATCTGCTCGTAAGAAATACCTTCACCACGTTTATCAACTGCATCTGTGGCTTTATTTTCCTTTTTACAAAATTCCCCCTATCGATCTTTAATAGTTTTCTTTGCTGGATATTCCCTTTTTGAAACCAGCTGAAGTTCTGTGTACGAAATTATATTGCAAACCTGTCCTCCTCCTTTGGCACTTGCCCGGGTTAAAAATGGCCAGACCGACTTGTAATTTGGTTAAAATAAATAAATAAATAAACAAACAAATAAATAAATAAAGTGTCCCCAGGTTAAGACCCTGCATTCCAAGTTTCAGCCCGGAGTGAATTTGTATGGCCAAGTTATAAACCCCTGAAAATAGGAAACTAATGCCACGAGGATTTAAAATAATAGAAAATGTTTCACATAATATAAATCCATAAGCAGTGTATTATATGTAAGTCTTAATATCTACATACTTGGATTATCTTATATCTTGACAATCACACAAAGTAATCTCCCTCCCTCTTCCCCTTTCCTTTGACTCCGGGTTTCATTCCTGTGTATTAACAATGCTCTGGGCCATAAAATACTGTATTAATATTAGTTTGTCACAGCAGACTAAATTTAGAACAACTCATTAATATGGGAGTGTTAAAGGCAGTCAGCCAAGAGTTCCAGGGACTATAAGCTCTTAAGGCTGTAAGTTATGCAGATAGGCCACTTGAACTGGAGAGCCAGCCATTCTTTTTGTTACTAATAAGAGATTCTATTAGTTCTAAGCTGATTCTAATTCTAATTAAGAAATGTGGGAAAAGGCAATTTTGCCATTGTAGGTATAGTTGATGTGCAACTGGAATAAGTCTTAGATCATCCCGCTTGGCTTCCTGGTTGGATAAGATTAGTGGCACATGCATGGAATGAATATTCTTTCTGCCATCCTCAAAAAAAAAAAAAAAAAAACCCTCCACTGCTGTATGTGGGATTGTGTAATCATAATGGATGTTTCTGGAAGAAGTCTAGTAATCAGTGCCTTTTCAAAGCAAACCTTTTGAGGCTCAGAATCACCCCAGTCGTACAAGAAGTTTTGACTTTTTACAAATAAAAAACCTTTCAGATGGATTTTCTGGACAGGTTATGCCTTTCTTTGGGCTTGTCAAATATTAATTTTTTTTAAATTTAGTCCCTTGCTAAGCTACAAATATTCATGTTTAACACCAAGTAGCAGTTCAGGGGCTGACGACTTGGTATGTACCTTTTGAATGATGCATAGAAAGCGGCAGTTAGCACAAAGAAAAAGCCACCAGATTGGTCTCAGGGAAACCCAGTGTCTGAATTTTTCATGACTCCTCTAGCACTTAAAGAATAAAAAAAACTGGCTACTAGTGTTGGGAGATGGACGTCAGGAAGGTCAGAGCCTGGAAACAGGCGAGAGAATCCGGTCTTGCCTGGGGAAAGTGAGAAGGGATTTAAGCTGCTTAGGAGAATTAGAAGGAAAAAAATTTTCTTTTGCTTTGTTTTAGTAGTTTACAGACCCCAGAGTAGCAAAACAAAACCTATAAAAAAGTATGCAGCCGTATCTCTCTAGGATTCCTTATTTTTATGTCTCTAAGGACAGTAAAACTTACCTACCCTTTTGGGTTATTGTTAAACTCCCTCAATCAGACCTTTTCCAGAATACTTGCTCACTTTTATAGGTCCTCTCTCCCAAGGAAACCAAGGAAGAGAGGGGAGAGAAGCATCAATTATTTGTTTCCCTGGATGAGTTTGCAAACATCTCCCATAGAGCTGAGGGGCGACTGAGGAAGATGATATCTTAATTATATAGATACCCAGCGACTTGAGACCGAAAAACGTCCTTCCTTTGATGGACTTTCTTGGATTTGATGATGATTTAGAGAAAATCTCAATTGAGTCCAGGAAAACAAATGAGTAACTCCTATGGAAAGAAAAAAAAATTGTACGGTGTTTAAGCAACTGATGACTTCACCTGTCACCATCTCATTAAGCTCTTAATGAGTTCTTTTCTATTCTTGGTCACATCTGATTTTTTTTTAATATAAGTCCCTTTGAACAGCTGGGAGTAAGAATTGCCTTTGATCACTGAATTCTTCTGAATTTTCAGTCAAAATGAGGCCATTTTCATCCTGACTTGGAGTATTTCTATGAGTTTATTTCCCCCAAGTACGTTCCTGGGCATAGTTTCCCAGGCTGAGAAGAGCTTGAACAATTAATGTATACATTTTTACATAAATGTTTATAAATTTAACAAAGGGAGAGAGCTTTGCCACAAGAAGCCTCAGCTCTTTTGAAGGCAGTTTTCTAATGATGACCCTTGGCGTGTTGGACCACATGGGATTCCTCTGAGAAGAGTCGGATGAAAATTAGTCTATTCTCATTTCAAACAGAATTTTGCTGAAGTCCTGATCAGAGCATCAGCATGGCGTCCAGGGAGACAACACTCGCTACTTGATTCACTCGGCAGCCTCCCTCTCCTGGTAATTGTTGCAGGAACACATAGTGACAAGGCTCTAGGATGTGAGCGGTCTGGATGTACTCTGGCTGTTACGCTCTGTTTAAAGATTTAAACCATCAGGGTATGATAAGGCTTTTTGATGTTCATTGAACACGGAGCTTGGGTACAGAAGAAGGGGAAAGGGCTTCACCAGAAGGCAATCATCTTTCAGAGCCACAGTAAGACGGAGAGAGGTGGGGAAATCTCAGCCTCAGCATAGACACGGAACAAAGGGAGATGAAAGAGGCAGGGTGAGGACGGGGCCAGCTCTGGCTGTGAGGCAGAACTCGCTCTCTGAGAGTTCGACGTCTTAAAACACAGGGAGAACATTTAGTGTTCCTCTTTCGTTAAAACACACTCTGTTTCAGGGAGAGGGGGAGGATAATGCTAGCTGGAACTTTGTGTGGCTTCGGTTGACCCTGGATTTAAAAAAAGCCTGCCACGGCTTATTCTGAAATTATTTAATGAGTGTTTATTTGGCGTGAGATGAATGTCATCTGCAGCACGCACCCCCACAAACCTGGAAGAAGCCCTTCCTTACAGTACAGTTTTAAGGTCCGCACGGGGTTTTCTTCCCCCAGAGGTAAATCCTGCGTGTTTGTCTTAAAGAACATAATGATCAGAAATGAGAGGGGATAAAAAGTGTCCCCAACAGAAACATCCCCAATTTTTTCAGATCCTCTTCTTTGACAAAATATCAGGGTTTTAATGCCCTGTTCACAGCTCTCTCATACCATTGTTACCTGCGCCTTGATTGTACTAATTAGACAGAAATGAAGCCTTCTCCGTTTTTGTCTCCCCAGGCCCTAGCAGGATTGGCCGTACGTACCAAAGTTTTGACAAATGTTGCTTGAGCTAATGAATACATGACCCTGCAAAATTACAGGTGGCTGCCAATTTCTTTTCTGTGCCTCCATTCAAAGTTTCAGAGAAATGCTACATAAAGGAAATAAAGAGTTGTGGATGGTTTTTCTCTTCCACCCTCTGCCCCGTGCCAGCAAACAGCCTGGCAAGGCGTGGTTGATGACAGCTGATATCGCTTTATTTCCCCCATCTGTAGAATAGGATTATTAAAAAGAGATCCCTCTTTGGGGTGAAAAAATAATCCATGTGAAGCGCCTACCACAGTGTTTGACATATGGTAAAATCTTCAAAAAACTTAACTAATACTTGTTAAATTTTGCTATCAATTAACTAGTATGGTTAATAATTGCTATTATTAGTATTGCTCTGCAAAACACTTGCAGATAGGATTTTAGAAACATATGGTCGTCGGTGCAACGCAAAGGTGAGTCTAGTGACAGGAATAGTCTGTGTTGTGACCTTCCGGCCTCCTCTGTCCTGACCACGTGTTCTTGTTCCCGCCTCATGTAATTGCTCTCTCATTAGGGGTAAGACCGTCTTCTCTGAGATGTCAGCAGGGGAAAATGAAGTGGGTTCCACCAATCAGACACCAGGAAACCCAAGTGTGTCTTGTTTTAACCTGAAAAATGAAACAGCAGTCAAAGCAACACGCACAGTCCTCTGCCCATGTCCTCACTGATTTCAGTTCAGTACAACATAAAAACCACCGCTTCTGAGCAGACAGAGAGGAAGTGAGGTCCCAAACCCAACTTCATCACGCGAAGGCCATGGAGCCCCTGATCCCAGGGCTCCTGTCCCAGCAGAAGCTGCCAAACACCAACCACCGATATGTATTCACATGTGTTATAACTCACGCCCCCCAAGCCTCACAACCCTGTAAGAAAGGTATTTATAGATGAAAAACTGAGGTGTAAGGGGATACTACCAAGAAAATGAAATTTACTGACATTTCCGTTTATTTCTCTTTTAACATTTTGCTTAGCAAGTTGCTGGACTGGTCTAGGGCACTCAGTTTCTCTGAGGTCAATCCCTCAACATCTCTGGCCTCAAAGTTCTCATGTCCATCCCTAGAGCAGGGGGAGTGGGTGTCGTGGTCCATTCTAGACCATTGTCCTCTATTTATGCCCCAGGGCTGAGCCCTCCACCACAGCTGCTGCCCCCCTGCTGGCGCTAGAATTTCTGTGAAAACTGCACACCTTATGGAATGATCTTCCTCTCCCATTTCCCCGGCCTTCCCGCCTCTAAAACTGGAAATGGGAACATGTTAACCATTACCATTATGGAAAGAGGCCATTTTAGCAGAGCGCAAATTTAGGGAACACTATGGCCAAATAACTTGCCCTGTGATTGAGGCATAAGGGAATAACCGTTTTCTTTTCTCTAGCACACTAACATGGAGAAAGTCAATCCTCTAAAAACAAATTGATTGATGATATAATTTAATATCTTCATCAGATTTCTAGCAGCAGAATCATTCTGCTATCAGCACAAACATCTAAGGCGGAGGAAAAGAAAAACTGCACCAGTTGCTTTTCCTTTATTGCACTTCCAGGTGCTCTAAGAAAAAAACTCTCTCCAGAAAATCAATAAGGCAGATTGTGCCCAGCAGTCCCCCATTACAGAATTAAATCCATATGCCAACACAGAACAATGAAGAGACCCAACTAGCAAGGGATCCATTTGCTTTGTTTGACTTTGACTGCCAGGGAACGAGACCACAAGACTGGATGTAATTTAATGCAAACCTTGGCCTATCCTGGTCATGCATATGACTGACCCTCAGGGCACGACCATCAATTTTCTATTAAAGATCAGAGATTTGACATATCAAAGTCAACATCTAGCTGAATAACTGCAGTAACTTGATAATAATTCTTTTGTGGATTTCACAGTGGCTTTTCAGTAAAGTATCAGAAAGGTAGCCGATTTCAATCCTGACCTGGCAAGATCTGAATATGAAATAAAGGATTTCAGCTTGATCTCCCCATGATGTGAGGATGAATGTTCTGGTAAATGTTAACTTAGTGCTCTGAATAGCTCAGTAATAGATGGGTTTAGGCAGTAATAGGTTTAAAATGTCAACTTATTGAATAATAATTTCATGTTGTACAAATACTATGTGTAAGAAGGGATTTGTTTTGCAAATTTTGAAATAAATGAATGGATTTATAATGTCCTTGACTGTTTCATTGTTCCAGTTAGAATTTTACAGAAGAATCAAAATGAGTTTGTGCCTTCTCCAGTCTTGTTGTTTTTCTGCATTTGTCTCTACATCATCTTCATAATTACTGGGCCTCCCTGAATTCTGGTCCTTAATTGAGCTCTTCCCTGTTTCGGTCCCCAAAGCCAGACCAATACCATTACTTTCTAGTAAAAATAAAAACTCAATTATCCCTTCCTATAAAATGTTTCATGACACCAATAGCATAAAAACCTTTCACCAGCCCAGCTGTAAAATGTTCAACTGTTCAAAATATAAGAACTGAAAGAAATTCTGTTTCCATAGCTGAACTCAGCCCTTCAGTCCAATTATAAGCTGACAGTTCTATAAATCCTGGTGGAACACAAGTGTGGGTAAAATCGAATTGTGATTGGGACACAAGAAGACCTGGGACAAACACCTTCACCACAGGCTGTGGATTCTGCAACTAGCCTCCCCACCCCCACCCACACACACTTCCAACCGTCCTGTATGGAGTAAATATGTTTGCTTAGGGAAATAGGAGACCAAGAAACCCTCCAGATGAGCTGTCTGAATAATTTGGATCTCACTCTTCACCCTCGTAGTTCCCCTCAGCTTCCTGAAATACTCAGGAGGAGAAACCAAAGAAGCCCCCTCTTGCCCACCTGGCACTCTGAGTAGCTCTTGATCTACTGGATGAAGGACATCTCAATCTCCCACAAGCTAGAACCCCTTTCTTTGGCTTATAGAGGCTGCCACCTGGGTAATACATGCATGAAATGGTCCTGGACAGATCTGCTCATGCACTGAGCTCCACGATTGGGCACGTCTCCGCCCGGCAACCACAGGGATATCCTATCCTAGTCTGGGTTCCCCTAGAAGCTGAAATAAGACAAAGATATGACTGCTAATCATTTACTTGAAAGATGAAGGGAATATCAGTTAAGGGAGTAAGACATAGAAATGAAGACAGCAGGTAAAGGGTGCATTATCAAGCCAGTCACAGCCACCTTGGGTAACTGGAACTTAGTCCCACTAAGAGCACTCTGAGCCAGTATAGAACACAAGCCTTAAGATTACCCCACTCAAGGAGTGAGGGCATTGAAGTACTCATACAACTCTCTGATCAGTCATTGGTCAAGGTTGCTCTTGTGGGGCATTAATTTCTTGGCATTTCCAGCCTACTATATGGGTACCCAAAGGGATTCAGGAGCCAGAGAAAGCCTTCAGAAAAAAATGTTCAGACTGGAACTTGGAAGTCAGGTGCTGTGCTTAGAAGTAGAAAAAGAAAGGGAGATGGACAAGGCATCCACAGTCCCTGCTATAAGCACTGACCTTTTATTAATTCTTGAAAGTTTTCTAACTCATTTTAAGTTATAAAAGTAATGTGGCTTGGCCAGGCATGGTGGCACATGCCTGTAATCCTAGCACTCTGAGAGGCCAAAGCAGGACGACCATATAAGCCCAGGAGTTTGAGACCAGCCTGAGCAAGAGCAAGACTCTATCTATACAAAAAATAGAAAAAGTAGCCAAAAGTGGCAGCACATGCCTATAGTCCCAGTGAATCAGAAGGCTGAGGCAGGAGAACCAATTAAACCACGGGTTTGAGGTTACTGTGAGCTATCATGGTGCTACAGCACTCTTGCCCAAGCAACAGTGCAAGACTGTCCCAAAAATATCAGCTGGGCATGGTGGTTCACACCTGTAATCCGAACACTCTGGAAAACCAAGGCAGGAGGATTGCTCGAGTTCAGGAGTTCGAGAGGAGGGGAGAGTAAGATGTTGGTTTTCCTTCCCACAGCGCTCATGCAAATGTGCTGAGTCAAATGCCAGTAAGTACAAAATTCCAAAAAAATTATTTTCCAAATGGCATCTCAGTTTCACCCAACCAAATCTTTTAATAAATAATTGATAACCATAATTAATTTGACATTTCCTTTTTATCAACACTCAATTACCATTTAATTCTATTTCTTTGTTATCCTGTTTTAAATGTTAATAGATTTGTGATACAGTTTATTATCTGGCAAAAATTGTCCTCTCTCTTTAACCTCTAGAATTTTTCCATGTTTATTTCTCCAAATAAGCTATTATGTCACTTTGTCAAGATTAAACAAAGTTGGGTTTGTTTTTGTTTTTGTTTTTTTTCGAATACTTGCTTATCTAAATTAATTTAGGGAGAACTGGCATGTTTACAATATTCATTCCCCCTACTCAAGAACAAAATATATTTTGTGTAGTTTATTTTTTTATTTTTTTGTTTGTTTTTGCTGTGGGACATAGAGGAATAATTTTTCCTACTTATAACAAACTATTATCATGTTCTCCCTTGAAAAGACTTAAAGTTTTTTGATATATGTCCTGTATCTTCCTTTTTAAATTATTTCTAAATAATCACATTTGTAGCTTTGTTAAATGTTTCATCCCATTATATTTTCTTTCTTTCTTTTTTTTTTTTTTTTGTGTAGAGACAGAGTTTCACTTTATCGCCATTAGTAGAGTGTCGTGGTGTCACACAGCTCACAGCAACCTCCAAATTCTGAGCTTAGGTGATTCTCTTACCTCAACCTCCCAAGTAGCTGGGACTACAGCATCCCATTCTATTTTCTAACTTCTTTTTTTTTTTTAGACAAAGTCTCACTCTGTAGCCCCAGGGTAGCGTGCCCTCGCATCATAACTCACAGCAACCTCAGTCTCTTAAGCTCAAAAGATCCTCTTCCCTCAATCTCCCCTACAGTTTGTACTATAAGCTCTTACCACATCCCCAGGTAGTTTTTTTATTTTTAGTAGAGACGGGGTCTCACTCTAGCTCAGGCTGGTCTCGAACTTGCTTGTGGGTCTCAAGCAATCCACTTGCCTCAGCCTCCCAGAGTACTAGGATTACAAGCATATTTTCTCATTTCTTGCTGTTTCTGTGTTACCTATTGGCTTTTGTGTGTTAATTACAGACCAGCTACCTACTGGATTCTCTTATATCTCTGAAGGTTTTTTTCCCCCCCAGTTCATTTTTTTGGATTTTACAGATATATAATAAATAATTACTTCTGTAGAAATAATAATTTTTTTAATTTTTCTCTTATAATATTCATATATCAATCATTTTTCTTTGCCACTTGCATTGGCTAGTATTTTTTAAATAATGATAAGCAATAATCATGATTGTTGGCAATTTGTCTTGTTCCTGACTTTAACTGGAAGGCTTCTAGTATTTTAATAATAAGAATGATGCTGGATTTTAAATACAGGTGTATTTTTTTTATTATGTTAAGAATCCATCTATTTTTTTTTTAATAATTTTATTGAATCATAATTATGTACATTGGTGCAATCACAGGGCACGATTCATATACATTCAGAAATATTTTGATCATACTGTTACAGATATCCTTCATGGCATTTCCTTGATCACTATATA
>CAUYON010088996.1:0-20375 GCA_963573935.1 Arctocebus calabarensis
GTATAATAGTACTACTCACACAAAAACTTAAATTTCACCTCAAAAAAAATCACAAGACAAAAGAGAAAGCAATTTCACTGTTATAAGATAAGATATTTCATGCAAAGTATTAACTCTGCCCCCACAAAGCCCAACCTCCCAACAAACAGAAAACTATCTGGGAATACTGCTATGCTAACATATTAACCACAGTATAATCATTCATAGGAAAACAGTAATTAAGCAATGAATTGAATTAAGTAACCAAGTTCAAACTGTCATAAACTCATAGACCACAATGACTTTACAAAACAAGCATTTGTTTTTAAAATTTTACTAGGATTCAACTTGACATTAAAACAACTATATCAAATTTACTTTTCAATCAGTTCAATTTTATGACTTCTTTCATTAAAATTCCAAAACACCTCTATTGAAGAAGAGCAATTTGAGGTTGATCCGGCAAATGTTCTAGAATACTGCTCTGCACATATTGACAGCCAATGAAAATTAACATGTTTACACGTTATGTGGTGAAAAAAATAGACACAAAAAAATCACAGAAAACAGAAATGAAATTGTGTAAAGACCCAATAACAAGCAAGAGAGTATAGTCTTGAGTATGTGATAAAATGTGTGTAATTTTCAGAAGAGTAGGTAATCAGAGGCAGAGAAGTGAGTTATGAGAATTTTAGTAGTAGTTTGTAATGACTGTAAAATTATTGCCTGGTTTTTTACAACATAAGCATGAAAAGGAAAAGCAATGGAAATAGAATACAAATCTAGACACAGAAATAGTAGTACACAGACTTTTATTCAGAAAAAAACTGTGCAAAATGTAAATGAATGTAACAAAAATATATGCAAGAAAATGAACAAGTATCTTGTTTAAAAACTACATTTTGAGTATATACACTCAAAAATAAAAGAGTAATAGGCAAGGAAGACAAGAAAAATGGCAACAAATTTGTACTCAAACCAATGACAGACATTCTTCCAAACATTGGAATAGTGATTGTTGGACAGCAGGGTGGTATAATAACCACTTCGCTGTCTATTCCTCTCCTTTTTTATTCCCTTTTCTTGTACCTGTACATAAATACAGTCATGCTAAAAAAATTCTTATATGCAATGACCCAGCGATTTCTGTGTAAATACTGAAATGGCTGTGATTTGTTATTTGTAATTCAACAAATGGCTTGAAAAATCTCTTTGTAGGTTTAAGAACCTCTCTTCCAAGGAAGAAAAAAGTTATTTCACTCTGTACATGATGAAATCAAGTGTCAACTTTCCCATGCAGTTTTTAGATTATGAATAAATATAAATAACTATTGAACATTGATTTAGGACAACTTATTCTGTAGAAGTTGTAGTCTATAAGTGGAAGAGCTGGTAGAGATAAGTAAGTTGCTGCTCGATTATACAGGGTTAACTTTTAATATGTATCTTTGTATTTTACTTCCCAAAGAAAATTCTCCTTTTCAAATACAATGCCTCTACTGAATTATGGTCATATTTTTTGGAAAGTATTTTTCAGCTGCCAAGATTGCACTATATAGCATACATACTACATAATTCAAAAACCAGATCGATATATATCATATTCTTTTATTCAACAACTGCTGCCTAGATATGTTGAATATCTTTTCTACATGGCATAGAAGGACTATAGTTTGCTTTTTTTGTTGTATGCTATATTGAATAAGTTTTATTTCTGATAGATTCTATGAAACTAGCAATATTCCATGAACAACATTGGAGTAATTTCCACCTTTTAGCTATTATGAATTAATACTGATATAAACATCCACATACAACTTATTATGTGTAAATATATTTTCATTTCTCTTGGGTACATACTTAGGGACGGAATTGCTGAGTGACATGATAGCAAATGTACAAATGTTTCAGAAACTGTTAGACTGTTTACCACAGTGACTGCAGCCTTTCACAATGCCACCAACAGCATATTAGGACTTTGATTTCTCCACAATTTCATGAGCACACTTCTTTCCATCTTACATTTCGAATATACCCATTTAAGTGGCTGTGAAATAATAACTCATTTTGGTTTGGATTTTGGTTTTGTTGGTAATTGAGGAAGGTGAGAATTTTCTTGACCTTCAAGGCCATTTGTTTCTCTTCTTTGGAGAAATGCCTATTCAGATCCATTACCCTTTTTTAATTGGGTTATTTGTCTTTTATTATTAAGTTGTAAGAGTTCATCATTTATCAAAAATACAAGTCTTTTACAAAATATATGATTTGAAAATATTTTGTCCCTTTTTTGTATTGTTGTTTTACTTCTTAATAATGTATATAGCATCCCTTTCTTCTTCATGATATCAAGGGGAAAGCATCTAGTTTTTCACCATTAAGTATGATGATATTTATGGACACTTATTAGAGCCCTTTATCCATTCCAGGAAATTGTCTTCTATTCCTAGTTTATTAAGTATTTTTTATTTGAAAGCTTTTTGGGTTTTGTCAAATGTGTTCTACATCTATTGGGATTACAAGGTAATTTTTTCTTTTTGTTTGATTTAAATGGTATATTAAATTAATTCATTCTTGTATGTTGGCCCCTTCTTGTAGTCTTAGGTAAACATCCTACTTCATCATGCTTTATAATTCCTTTCCTGATTCCATCTTCTGCTGTTCAGAGAGTATTTTGCATTCATATTTATAAGCAATATTGGTCTATAGGTTGCTTAGGATGTCTTAGGATGTCACGCTGTCTTCATCAGCGTGATACTAGCTTCATACAATGAATTGGAAATTATTCCCTCTTCTATTTTGCGGAAGAGTGTAGGAAGAATTGGTACCATTTCTTCTTTAAATATTTTGTAGAATTAAGCAGTAAAGACATCTGGGCCTGAGCTTTTCTTTTGTGTTATTTTTTTTTACCAATTCAATCTCTTACTAAACAACCTCTGTTTGTTCTGGGGTTTATTTCTTTTTAGCTTTCACCTACTTTATCTAGGTTACCTAGTTTGGATGATATAATTTTATATATAGTTCATATATATATATATATATATATATAAACTTCTATATATCTATATAAACTTCTACTTCTCTCCATATATAAACTGTATATATATAACTATATAGTTATAGTTATTTCTTTTATAGTTTATTTCTTTTTAGCCATTTGCCCACTTTATCTAGGTTACCTAGTTTGGAGGATATAATTACTCATCTTATTTCTTTATAATTATTTTTATTTCATTTCTTTAAGATCAGTAATAAGGTCCTCTTTTATTTCTCTTTCCAGTAATTTGCATGTTTTCTCTTTTTCCTTGGTTAATGTAGTTAAAGGTTTGTCAATTTTGCATATGTTTTTTTAAAATTAAAAAAAATTTTCAGAATCTTCTATTGTTTATTTAATTATTGTTTATAATTGTTTATTATTTATATATATATACCTCAGCAACAGGTAGGTGTGGTCAGAATGAGAACTGATGACATCTCTGTCTCTTGGAAGATAGTCCTTTGACTGGTATTTGGGGGAGAAGTATCTCTGTGTTCTGGAATGAACCAGCATGGAATGATGTTTCTATCTTGCTTAGGGGGAGACAGTGGGAGGTATCAGTTCAAATAGCACAGACCCTTTCTTCCTTATCAAATTGTAGTAAATTTTCTTGAATAGATGTTTCTTCATTTATTATATGTATTTATGACCACTTATATAAACTTTAATTTTAAAATGAACAACTTTTATCAGTTTAATAGGGAATATGTCCACAGAGCTCGTCACACTCTCACACTGGAAATCCTTTCTTTGTAATCAATTTTAAGCATTTAAGTGTTAACTCGCCTGCACAATAGCACTAGGTTTATTATTCTACTCATTTACATATGAAGAAAATAAGTTTCAAAGAAGTTAATAAACCTCTTCCTATTTTACTATCTTAATTTCCATAATTTGCACAAGTAAAATGCAACATGGACATGATTTTACCTAGTGAAATGGTTAATTTTATGTTTTAATGTTACTGGATTATAAGGTGCCTAGATTTTCAGTTACACATTGTTTTTGCATATGTCCATGAGAGTATTTCTGGAAGAGATTAGCATTGGAATTGGTAGACTGACAAAGCAGATCACCCTCCCCAACATTGGTGAGCACCATCCCATCCATTGAGGGGCTGAATAAAACCAAAAAGGCCAAGGAAAGAATTTCCTTTCTCTGCCTGACTGACTAAGCTGGGATATCAGTATTATCCTTCTATCACCTCAGACTTACACCATAAGTGTTCATGACTCTCAGACCATTAGACTTGAAGTAGAACACATAGCATCAATTATCCTCATTTCCCGGCTTCAGACACAGACTGGGACCATTGACTTTCCTGAGTCTCCAACTCACAAACAACAGATTGTGAGACATCTCAGATTCCATAGCCAGTGAACCAATTCCAATTCGATATAATAAATTTTTGAATATACGTATGTGTGTGTGTGGGGGTGTATTTATACACACACACAGGCACACATTAGATGTATATATATATATACCCCCACACACACATCATACACACACTATTGGCTTGGTTTCTCTGGACAACCCTGACAAATAAACCCAGGAACTGTGACTCAAAATTTATTCCATACTATGCCACTTTATGCTTTTCAAGTTGCAAAACTCTTTTTCTCTTCTATCATTATATTTGAAGATAGTAGGTTAAAGATAATACAGCACAGTACAAAAATTACAGATTTTTGTAATCATATTTACCTTAAATCAACGGCTAGATTTGTCACTCAGGATTAGGTATGGGTAGATGCATATTTGTATATTTGCAAAATTGAAAAAAAATCTTCTGTAATATATTTCTATTGACACCTGAATGTACATATCACATATAATCTTGTAATATGGTTCTAGCGATACAGTGTTTTTTGAAGTAGCTCCAAGATGAATAGACACTTATACTAAGATATGTCAGAAGATTTATGATTAGAAGATGTGGTATTTGCTGGAAGAATTTTGGCTTACACAAGTTGATTTTATGCATTGTCAATTTTACAAAAACTAAGTAAATTATCCATAAACTTTAACTGTGCCACTTAAAAACTTTTCACAACTTTCTTCTATTTATATATTCTCTACGCCAATAGGTGTAACTACTGATGTCAACAAATATCCTTCAGTTTACTATGCCATCCACGTTTTAAAATGTGTGGTCAATAATAAAGCCATATTTACTTTGAAGTCGAAATTTTTGCAATGTACAATTTACCCTTTGAAGGTGAAGAGGAAAAATAAACTGAATAGTACACAACAAAAACTGTTTTATTTTTGAAATCACCACATATAACACTCTACTTTCTATTTTTCTCAGGTTTTTTTTTTTTTTTTGACCGGGGCTGGGTTTGAACCCGCCACCTCCAGCATATGAGGCCGGTGCCCTACTCCTTTGAGCCACAGGTATCGCCCCTCTACTTTCTATTTTTCCTTTCCTCCCTGGACTCATTAACTATCCAAGACTTCACTAGTTTATTAACTAACCAGCACTGCAGCTTCATTTAAATTCCAATGATTTTGAACTATTTTTATCTGTATTTCTTATGGTGTGGCCTATCTTTGAATGTAAGAATGATATGTACACGGGATTACCCTACCAACATAGAGGATAAAACTCTGGTGTTATTTTATTTGAAAACTATCACCTTTCTAAATAGTTAAATACTCATCTATCTATAAACACTGTCAAAGAATTCATCATTTATTATCAAGAGAGCTTTTAGACTTGAGCAGAATTAAATTGAGGGGAAATGAAGCAAAAATATGCTTTTGTAATTCAATTACTTCAATTGATTTATACAATGCATTGTGACTGAAAAGGTATGTTTTAGGAAAAAAACAACAATCAAATACTATTTTATTTCTACAATCATACTTATTTCCCAAAACCTCTTGGATTGATACCATATGCATGGAATGTTTAACACCAAGACAAAGCACCTCTACAGTGGCTTTTGAAATATGTATGTATATGGCTGAATCTGGTGAACTCTCTAAGACGGGGTTGATGCTGGATCAAAGTCTGGTATAAATGTGTTTTTAACCAAAACTCACTTAAAATATTCTACTTAATTTCTCTGTGAAAAGAGTCTAGTGCCTAGAAGCACCGTCTAGTTCTTTGCTGGATTAAGACTCCCTGATTAGTTTTCTCTGAGTGATTAGCTTCGTTGGGCTAAATTCAGGTCAAACTTGAACCAGCAGAACTTGTCTGATTTAAAATATTATTCTAATGAAATTAATGTACCGGGCATTATTTTATGTTCAAAAGTGTGAATAACTTCAAATTATCAGAAGTAGCTATGGTTGCAAACTGGTGATTAACACCACATAGTAAATTTCTGCAAAAACATACTTCAAATAAACAGATTTCATATTTACAGATGGTCTTGATGTCAGCATAGCTCAATAAGCATAATTTGTGACTTTTGGATACTTATACTAAAATTTCAGGTTTATGTTGAGAGATTTTCCCCTTCCTGATTATTTGGTGTACTTTTCTCCAATACCTGAATGATGCATTTCTTTCAAAAATAACAATTTTTGGAGTTAAAATAATTATATGATAATATGTTTGGTAGACTATCATTAGAATAATTTTTAAGTTGAGATGTACTATTACCTCACTCACAATAGCTGAATATTGGCCTTTTTGGGTATTCATTTAGTAAAAAACTAAAAAAGTTCATCCACTGTAGAGAAATGAGAAGGGAAATACTTTTTTATTATAGAAAAAGTTCTGATAAAAGATCTAATAATTTTCCAGATTTTTTTTCAGGTCAATATAATTTTTAGTTGAAATAATTATTGGTTCAGTTTATAGGATATAATGTGATTACAAAACATGAAGGAGTATTTTTCAAAATGTTTTCATTCAAAGTGTTGTCTAAGGGCCTACAACAGTTATAAATTAGAAACTAGGAGAACCCTTAAAGATTCTCAATTTTATTAGCCATAAATGCAAATTTAAAGCCATAATATGCCAAATATGAAAAAGCAACAAGAACATAGAAATAACACTGATAATACCAAGTATGAGTAGGATGAAGAACAACTAAAATTATTATATATTTTCTCTGTACAAAATGGCACAGTCGTTTCAGAATCAGTTTGGCAATTTCTTACAAACTCAAACATATGCTGACTTTAAGTTCCAGAAATCTTCCTTTTAGGTATTTACTAAGTAAAATACAAATTTATATTGAGCAAAAATTCAGCACATGAACATTCTTACTGGTTTGATTTATAATCACCTGAAACTAGGAAAAATCCAAATGTTGTCAATTGGTGAGTCAATAAACAAATTATAAAATAGATATTGAAAAGAAAAATATGGATAAATTTCAAATGCATCAATTTTATGTGAAAATACCCAATGTCTAAAATGTAAATTTGATTGCATTGATATGACTGTGTGGAAAATGAAAAACTAAATATTAATGACAGGAACAATCAGTGTTGCCAAAAGCTGGTAGAAAGAAGTTGAGCACAACATGACATGGAATCGACATGGGGAAGTGTTGGACTGATTGAACACTTGTGATGGTTTTCTCATGCCTGAATATTTTTCAAAACTTGCAGAACAATATTCTAAGCTTGGTTAACCTAACAAAAATGATGCACAGTAAAATATTTAAGAAAAAAAACAAAGTCTCATCAGAAGATTTCTTTCTTTCATGGTTGACGTATAATCAAAGATTACGCAAAATTCAAAAGAAGTGGAGTAATTCTGGTAAGAAAATAAACTCTTGAAATAAATTTCTCCAATTATGTGCACAACTTCACAGCCTATTTATAAAATTAAGTAAAATTAAGTGGCATTATTTTTTAAGAATTTCTGCAATTGTTACTCTTGTGTGAGTGTATGTGTCTTTATGTGAGTTATGTGCATAAAGTAAGGAAATAGTCTGTATAATAGCCAGGACACTGGTTTCTTCTGGGTGGTCACAGGGTGTTAGAATGCATAAATTTATTTTTAATTTGATTGGTAAATATTTGTTTTTCTTTTTTTCAATTAATAATATGTGTGCTACTTGTCTTCTTACCTGAAATATATAATTTATAAAAAGTTTAAAATAAAATTACAGATCATTGTTAAGAACATTAAATTAGTTGCTTTAAATATATTACCTCATTTAATACTTAAAAAATGGACTGGAATCAGACAGGAAAATCATTCAGAATTAGACATGTTCATTTACTCTTTGTGGTCTATGACAAAATGTTTAGTTGACTTCAGTAAGCAAAATAAATATTTTTTCAGTAAAATAATAAATGTTAAACCACATGGTTTTCCAAGATTTACTCAGTAATTTTTATCCTAAAAGAATAGCTGAGGTCTCTCTAGTTATTTCATAAATATTAATAATGCATTATTTATAGAAATTTTATTAAGAAATTAAAATCTACTTTGGCAAACAAGGAGGATAATGATAATAAAAACTTCATTCTTATTAAAATAATTTTCTGATTTTTAATATTTTTATGTTATTTTAATGCATTACATTTAAGTATCACATTTAATGAAATATTTTGGGCTGTGTAGTCAAGAGATATTTGATGAAGATCAAATTTTGTTCAAATGAAAAAGTGATAATAATTTTAGGCATGAAATAGCTATTAATGTAAAATAATTCCTAAGGGAAATATGAACATATTAATAGAAATTACATTTTAAGTTTATGGAAATCATGAAAAAAATGGTCTCGGTTAATTTGGGGCTATATAATTTTTGCTATCCCTGTGTTCCTCCTGGTCTAACATATTTTTTCTTTTTTTATCTCTTGTAAAATATAATATTATGAAACAACCAGGTAGAAGGAATTTACCCTACTGTTCATGGGAGAAACCAGTTTACTTAAAAATAAGCTCACAAATATAACATTGTCATATCCCATGTCCCTTGTCCATGTATTTCTCTTTAATTATTAAAGTTATCTAAAATAAGTTTAGCTGTGACATGCTTACCTAACTTGAGATTGATGAAAACTGCTGGAAATAATCAGCTACATTTTTATGTTGCTTACTGGAGTGATGTAAATATTACTGTTGTTTTGAATAGGTTAATTTTCCAGAAAAATGTCTTCATAATAAACACAAAGGGAAGTTTTATCACTAATAATCTGTCATAGTAGATCTATGTTTTGAAAAATGTACTTGAATTTTGGATCAAGGAGGAAACATTCCTAGATCTATCAGTGAGAATGAAGAAACAATGATCGGAATCATTGTAAAATGCTAAAAAAAAAAAAAAAAATTGCACTATACATATTTCCTACAAAGTTCTGGAATATGAATGTGTACACTTAGAAACACTGAGACTTCATTAAATGGACAGTAACCCTAGAGGAACCCAATTATATTATTTCTTTTCTAGACGCATCTCTCATTTTATTAGTGAGACAATGCACACTCTTTAATGAGCCATTTCCTTTGATTTTCAAAGTAAAACAGTAGCATAAAGGTAGAAAATCTCATTTTTATACAGTTTGCCACATCGGTACATACTAGGCATTGTCCTAAGCTTTTTATATTGTTCTCTAATTTAACTCAATCAATAAACCTGTAAGGCATGTAGGTGTCATTATTTCCCTCATATTTCAGATTAGGGTGCTGAGATACCAAGGGGGTAAGAAACTTGACCAAGGGATTAGTTTAACAAGTGGCAAAGTTGGGCAATGAACCCAACCACTCAGCTATCAGAAGATTGGTTTTCAGCCAATGTATTATGCTGAATTTTATCAGAAGAAATGATGTTTCTTCAGCAAATTTTTAAGAATGATGTCCTGTCTCATTGCAACACTGTAGTTCATGTACCCATTGACTTTTCTTTTTTAAGGTAACTCTTTTGCTATATTTTATGCTAAAGTAAAATAGCTATGTTCTATAGCCTGGGTTGTCACACTTATAGAAGATGAAAAAGTAATTATGCTTGGATTCACCCACAATCCATTTATGTAACCCTACACAGTACAATGCCTTTATTATTTGATATATGTATTGAAATGCTATATGTAAAGAGACCATTAAAGCAAGTAATTAGTAAAAATAATATCTCTTATCATGCTAATTAGTACTTTTTTTACAAAAGTCAAGACACCAGTGACCTGAGCAAATCTATCTACATAATAAGAGGTTTCAACATATAATGACAATAAGTGCCTACCCTGGGAGTTAAACCAATTAGCAGATAGTATCCAGAATAATGAAAACATAGCTGGTTGTAAGCACTTTTTTTGACACTTCTTTTAATTTTTTTTTTCTTTTTTTAAAAACAAAGTTGTCTACTCATAAGTTTGAGTAAAGCATACTAGTGATAATTGTATATTCAGTTCAAGTTTATTTGGTCAATTTAGGTGAAGTGCTTTTATTTAAGGTTAACATTGGGCTTTGAATATTTTATTAATGTAATTCCCCTTTGTGATGATTAATTATATAGGCATTCCAAAATGTGTCTAGATATATTTCCAGTGTTTTTGTACTCTGAACATATTGAACCACTCTGTTTTTGTTTTTTTTTCTATGAAATACACATGTTAATACATATTCAACTTTATATTCCTGGTACATATCCCATTGCAAATTTCTTGTCTGTTTTTATTTGCTTTTTAATTACAATCAAAGTGTTATTTTTTGAACTAAGAAGAAAGCTTCAAAATTTATTTGAATTTGTGTTATATGCAGTGAAAAATTGTGACTGTTACCAAATCGATTTTCTGGATCTATACTCATTATTAATCATCTTTGCATTGTTTGAATTTGTAAGCAATCAGATTAGTAATAAATTTTGAATATATATGTCAAATTAAGGAAACTTTTAGGAATGCAAAACAAAAATATTTTAAAATAATGTATACTCTGAAATTATAAAGAAATTCTATCTTAATTTGAGTACAAATAGGTAATGAGGGTAATACGATTGACCATAAAGCAATATTAGGTAGTTTAGAATCAAGTGCTTCCCTGGCTTTTTACTAGATAATTAAAATTCTTCATCAGTTTCTTTCCCCTTTATCACAGGCCCGTTTTATTTCACAGACCATTTCCTCAACTTCATGGTGTTTTTCATCTAGTGGTTTATAACAAATTCCCAAAATAAATTTGGATCCATTGTAACATCCAATTTCTTGCCAGAGTGAGCCTGACCTATCCTATTCTCACTTATTCTGCTCAGCTATGTTATTTGCAACCTTTCCATTTCTAGTGTCAAAAATGGATATAAGACAGAATGCCCTATAAATGGCATGTTAAGAATAAAGTGATGAATTGAAATGATATGAAAAATATCAAGTTCCAAATACCCAGGATAAATGTTAATGAGTGAAACATGAGCTAAAATACCATAAAATTTCACAAAAATCCAACTTATTGCCCTTCTTGCTCTGAAAGTGTGTCATTTACCAATGCAGAGAGGAAGTCACTAGTTCAGGAGTACTAAGTGATCAATATGAACAATAATCAATAACAAACTGAAACTATTATGCTATCTCACCAATAAAACATGGATTATATAACCCAATTATAGCCCAAGAATATGGGGCAAGGGGAGAGGGAGGGCAAGGAAGAGGGGAGTATGGGTGGAAGGAGGGTAATTGGTGGGACCACATCTACATTGCATCTTACAAGGGTACGTGTGAAATTTACTAAATGTAGAATATATATGTCTTAACACAATAATCTAAGAAAATACCATGAAGGCTATGTTAACAAATTTGATGAAAATATTTCAAATTATATGTAAAACAAGCACTTTGTACCCCATGATTGCATTAATGTACACAGCTATGATTTAATTAAAAAAGAAAACATGGATTATACTTATTCATTGATTGAATGCCTTAATATTTTACTACATATAGATATATAATATTTATTTCTAACTATACAGGCTTATGTATATATGCAGAAAATTGTCACATCTCCTTCAGCATACAGAACTTATTCGACAAAACATGAAAATTCAAGAATAATAAAGAATAGATCTATGGTATATCATGTTGACTGCAGTTAATAATACATTGTATACCTGAAAACTACTACCAATGTAGATTTTAAGTGATCTTACCACAAAATATGATGTGTTAGTACATTTGATTAATAGCTTGATTTAGCCATTCCACAGTGTATACATATATCAAAATATCATTCTAGTCACCATTAATATTGTAGAACCGCCATGGTTGAACACCTCCCTACATTGACCACCTCCTTAAATTGACCTAATTTTCACAAACTGGACATGAACCACGTGTACCTCTCAATACAGTAGGACTATTTCCTTAGGTTGACCACCTCCATATATTGACCAGTTTGTTACAGTCCCCATGGGTGGTCAACTTGAAGAGGTTCTACTGTACATATAACTTTTAGTTTCCAATTAAAACATAAAAAATAGAGATGAAGTTTTGCCATTTTTATACAATAACAGAAAAAAGGGAAGCAGAAAGGAAGTTCTAGATAACTGAGTGATTTCAATTATTGATTGAATGTTTCTTGGTCTAGATCATTGCCTACATGTACTTGCACAGGGATAGTCACAGATTTTATGTTGGCCTCATTGAACCACATGTTATTAACGCAATTTGGCTCACAACCATGTTTATTTCCATCAACAGGTAGTGCAATTCTTTTCCTAAGGAAAATAGAACTTACTCATTATGACTTTCCTGAGAGTGAATAAGCTAATAGCAATTGAGGAAGAATACTCCATTGTGTTATAATCTATGACCCTTCTTGCAATCTGGGAATTGAAGAGGCCACGAAAAAAGGAATGAAATAGACAGTTGAAACCATTGTCACTAATCCAATACATTTTGCCTGCTTTCTCCTTCCACTTTTTCACTTTTGGGTCTTTTGCAATAATGGCCAATTGCACTAGCTAGCTCTGTTTTGTCATCTTTGCAAATGAACATGCAGGTCTTTTTAGTTTTAAAAAAGATACTTACCACCACAGAGTAAAAGAGAAATGATAATAAAACATAATGAAGTGAGAAAGTTTCTGTGTCAGTCATGTCATGATATGTTATGCCATGACAACAGCTTTTCCAATCTCACTGAGTTAATACCTAAGTAAATCTTGCAAATTTATGTGGTCATTAAAGAAACCATCTTTTATGAGCCTGACTGAAAGAGTGAACAAAGAATTCAAAATGTCTAGCAATTAATGATTCCTGCCTGGAAGTAACAATACATCATTTCTACTAACATTTTCTTAGTCAAGGATCATATAGGAATGCTGACTCCAGGGAGAAGGTCAGTAAAATATTACTTTGCATTCAGTATAGAAAGGAACTATAAATAATTTCTGCTATAATTCTAGTCTTAAAATTTCCTTCATCTGCAGTGTCTGAATATATCTTAACATAGGAAAAGGAATTTACAACTGTGAGGCTTCACGTGTTATTATCAAATCATATGGTCTGAATGAGGAAGAACAGGTATGGCTAGAATGCGTGACTACAGCTAGAATAGAAAAGTCGTGTGTGTGTGTGTGCATGTGTAAAATGCAATCATGGGTCATAGAATGTTTTTTGTCAATGATGGACCACAAACGCAATAGTGATCTCATAAGATTAAGGTACTATACTATTAGTGTACCTTATGTTTGTTCAGCTGTTTACATACACAAACACTATAGACATTGTGTTACAACTGTCTGTTATTCACTGTTTCAATAGCCTATAGCCCATTAGTTGCATCCCAGTGGAGACAGCTAGGAGCAATAGCTTGGACTGTACAGCCTATACTTGGAGTGGGCTATTCCCTCAAGGTTTGTGTAAAACTTTCTGTGATGTACATACAACAATAGAATGCTTAACCATGAATGTTTCAGATGTGTCATATGCTAAGTGACACATGATGGTATGTATACTCATGCACACATAAATAAATAGAGAGAGAGATTAAATATATATATACACATATATATATACGCATATATATTCAGGCATACCTTGTTTATTATACTTTAGTTTGCTTTGCAGATATTACATTTTTTCTTTACAAATTGAAGGAATGTGGCAAGCCTATGTAAAGCAAGTTTATTTGCAACTTTTTCTTTAATATCATGTGCTCACTTCATGTTTTTGTGTTACAGTTTGGTAATTCCTGCAAACTTTTTTGTTATTATTTATATCTGTTATGGAGATCTGTGATCAGTGATCTTTGAAATTACTATTATAATTATTTTGAGGTGCTGTCAACCATGCTCATATAAGATGATGAATGTAATCCATAAATGTATGTGTTCTGATTGCTCCGCTTACTAGCCACTCCTCCCTTTCCTCAGCTCTTCCTGTTTCCTGAGACAAAACACTGTTGAAATTAGGCAATTAGTAAGCACATAAGGTCTCTAAACATCCAAGTGAAAGGAAGAGTTGCAAACTTTCATTTAAAATCAAAAGCTAGAGATGATTAAGCTTAGTGAAAAAGGCATGTTGAAAGCTAAGATAGACTGAAAGCTAGGCTATTGCACAAAACTGTTGGTCAAGTTGTGAAAGCAAAGGAAAAATATTTGAAAGAAATGTAAAGTGCTACTCCAGTGAACACTCAAATGATAAGGAAGCAAAACATCCTTCTTTCTGATATGTAGAAATATTGAGTGCTCTGTACCAGCCACACAGCCAAAGCCTAATTCAGAGCAAATTCTTAACTTTCTT
The DNA here is from genome assembly GCA_963573935.1 of Arctocebus calabarensis. Classification (NCBI taxonomy): domain Eukaryota; kingdom Metazoa; phylum Chordata; class Mammalia; order Primates; family Lorisidae; genus Arctocebus; species Arctocebus calabarensis. The sequence goes on from CAUYON010088996.1 coordinate 14,665, forward strand.
TAATTCTATGAAACTGAGAAAGGTTAGGAAAATGCAAGAAAAAAGTTCTAAACTAGCAAAGGTTTGTTCAGGAGATTGAGAAAAATATTCTCTGTACATAACAGTGCAAGTGCTGATGTAGAAGCTTTAGCAACTTATACAGATGATCTAACTCAGACCATTGATGAAGGTGGCAACCCTAAGCAAGAGCTTTTCCACGTAAGTGAAAAAGCTTTATACAAGGAGAAGGTGTGATCTAGGACTTTCACCACTAGAAATGAGAAGTAAATGCTCCACTTTCAAGTTTCAAAGAAAAAGTTGGCTCTTTCTGGGACTAATGCCGCTGTGGTTTTAAGGTAATTTAGAATGGTGTATGAGCATTTTAGCTGAAAGCCATCAGCTACCCACAGTCCCTATTAAGACAGTCAACATCTAGAACCCTTAAGAATTATACAGAACTTACTCTATCTCTGCTCTGTAAATGGAAAACAAACTCTAGACAATAGGCTGTTTTCATCATGGTTTACTGAAAATTTTAAGCCCACAGTTAAGACCTACTGCTCAGAATAAAATATTCCTATTAAAATATCAATGTTACTGCACATTGACAATGTGCCTCGTCATGTAAGGACTCCAATGAAGATGTAAGAGATTGCTTTCATGCCAACTAAAACAACATTCTTGCTCCAGCTTGTGGTTCACAGAGCAATTATGACTATGATGTTTTAGTATTTAGAAAATATAATACGTTTCATGAGACCTTGGCTGCCATAAATAGTGATTCCTCTGATGGATCTTAACAGAGTAAATTGAAAACCTTCTGGGAAGTATTCATTAGGGAGATTCACAATTCATAGGAAGCCAGACTAGCAACATTAACAGGAGTTTGTAAGGAGTTGCTTACAACTCTCCTGAATTCCTTTACAGATTCATGACTTCAGTGGCGGTAATAACTGCAGACATGGTAGAAATAGCAACAGAACCAGAATGAGAAGTCCAAAGATATTTGTTTGAATTGCTATAATCTCATGATAAAACTCGAATGAAGAGGGAGTTACTTCTTATGGGTTTTGCCAAGAAAGTAGTTTAATGGGACAGACTCTGCCTTTAATGAAGATGTGAACATTGTTCAAATGCCAAAGAAAGCTTTACAATACACGTGTAAAGTTAGTAGATAAAGCAGTGGCAGGGATTGAGAAGTTAAGATGCCATCAAATGACATCACAATCTATAGATAAATTTTCTGTGAAAGGAAGAGTCCATTATTGTTAAACATCACTGTTTTATTTTAAGAAATTCCTGCAACCTCCACAACGTTCAGCAGCCACTACCCCAACCAGTCGTTAGGTGGCAGTATGGAGGCAAGATCCTCCCTACCAGCAAACCCAGCAAACACACTTACTAAAAGCTCAGAGAATCATTAGCATTTTTACTAAAATATTATTAATTAATGTAGGTAAATGAGTTTTTTAGACATAATGCTATTGCATACTTAACAGACTACAGAATAGTATAAACATAATTTTTTCATGCATGGGGCAAAAATTGTGTGACTCACTTTATTTTGATTTTTGCAGTAGTCTGAAACGGAACCTGCAATATAGCCAAGGTGTGTGTATGCATATACATATAACATACACACATACACAGAAGGTGCCTAAAACAAGCACACACATTTTAGGAGATGTTTTCTATTTATTACTTTTAGAAATTGAATTGAACTGTAGTACCAGTGACTGCCATTGCTACTTTGACAGTCATTTACTAGAATGTAAAACTGTAGTATGATGTTTATGCAAAAGACAGCATTAATCAAATTAATGCTAGTGTCAGCAGGCAACAAGTAGCACTTCCAAGAAAATGGCAAAAGCACAATTGTAGTTGAAGGAGCATGATATCGTTTCAAGTGGTGTTTGAAATCCTAGAACATTATGGAAATACAACGACAGAGGCCTGAGTATGCCGCAGAAACTCCAGCATGCCTAACCATTGCATGCATTCTGGGTAAGTTTGAAATGCAAGGGAAGACATTGCAATGGCACGCACAGTGCTACCAATTGATACAAATGGCATGAGCAACATTGACCACAATCAAAAAAAAATGTTTAGAAGCTGATAGTAACCACTCTGAGCACCCCCTGTAATTGCAGAAGTCAAACATGACTTGTATTTATTTGTTGTTGATGTTATATATCCAGTATTGCAATTTTAATACTGTTTTTTTTCCTTTTTCATAATGTGTATGTATTTTTTGGCACCCTATGTGTGTGTATATCACATACCAATAATATCCTATGTTCTAGGGGTAATTGGTAAATTGGTCAATGTGACTAAGGAAGTCACTATGCTTATAGAGCTCACACCCAGTGAGTGATAAATCTGGGAATTAAGTTTGTGGATTCATCCTTGAAAAAGTGCTTTGAAGGGTGAATGAGGCACTGGCATAGGTACATAGCTTCCCAAGGGGAGGACTTGGATGGCAATCATAATGATTTTCAACCTTGAGGTATGTGTTAGTTTTTCTAGGATGAGTTCGAGAACTTAATTGTCAGACTTCATATATATGTCATATATATCACATGCCATACTAAGTAGTTTAGAATTTTTTTTTTCCAAAGTTTTTTATGGGTAAACCATACTGGCTTTGCATGAGATAGATGACAAAATAGAGATGATTTTAGCCCTTGTAAGATGATAAAGTATGTTGAACAGTCAGATCTGGTGACATAAGCTAGTACTACAAGTTATTTTAAGGTAATCAGGACAATTTATTAAACATTTTGTATCTGTATAAACAAGTCTTTTCACAGGGCAGGGAAATGACAGCTCTCCTTGTGAAAGAAGTTATTCAAGTTCAAAAGAGGCACTTTTTGACTTTAATTCTGCTTGATAAAATTGAGGCATGCCCTTTGCCATCCTCCTGGAGGAAAGGTGAAGGCATGGGAGTGAAGAGTGTTAATAACCTCATAATCTCCTTACAATGACTGCTCTAAGTATCGTGTATTATTTATACAGTATGACTCTTCCACATTTTATTGATCTATTTTTCTAGTGAAAGTCAATTTATTTGCTTTCCTATGTCCCTGCTTACCTATGTGCATGTATACACACATAAACAAAAACATAAAGATATTTTTGTTTGACAGATATTTTTGTAAATGTACTCTAAATATTTTGGATAAACTGTTGCTGAATTGTAAAAATAGCTTAATGGTTTCAGTGAGAAAGAGAAGCGCTAGTGCAAATACAAAGTTAATTAAGTTCATGAACTCATCCTAGAAAAAGTTCTACATCATGTCATTGTTGAATTTCACTATGGTCACCTTCGAACTACTGCCCTTGGGAAGCCATGCACCAATGTCAGTGCCTAGTTCACCCTTCAAAGCACTTTTTCTAGGATGAGTTCATAAACTTAATTGTTCAACCTTAATATAAGACACAACCTCCTCTTGTTTTAAGGGAAAAAAAAAAAGAGCATTCAAATAAGCCTCTAACAGAAAGCTTCCGGCAGGAAACCTGGCAGGACTCTAGAATCTTTCCTTGGGAACAATTTACAATTTAAAAAAGATTTAGGATGGAAATTTCTAATTTTAAATTCAAGTTAGGGTTTGAGGATTAGTACTCTCCAGAATTTAAGCATTAGGATTTTGGAGGTAGGATAGGTGCTACTGGTAGTTTTCCTCTGGTGAGATCACACCTTGCTCTTGAACCCCCTCTTTTATCAAGGCCCCCTGGGGCACTTGTCTCAGCAGACTTCTACAGATGGCTTCCAGCAGGAGAAGATTTAGGAGACTATGACTCTTCATTTGTCCTATAATTTGGGATATGTGAACAAGAGCCCTGGGAATATATGGGCTTTTGTGCCTGCCACTGCCCATGTGATTTATAATCCTATTACCTACTTAATTAGTCATAGCCACAGCATTGTCTTTGGGAGGGAGTTTTCAACCTGGTCAAATAAAATAAGACCATATGATAGTTCCAGAAAACACAAAAGGGGGAGGTTAAATAGGTTACATCTCAGGACGGTAAGCTAATTCTATCTGTAGGATTCAGTGTACCTATACACAGCTTATTTGGCTGGCCATAGCCAAACACAACATCCACCCCACTTATTAAGCAATTCTGCATTCTATAGAATATGCAGGTCTGTGGAGTGGGACTAAGGCCTCTTGACCTGGAGAATTATTAAGGATAATAGCAAAATTAGAGGATAGGATGACCTTTTCTGACGGAGGAAAAATGTGAAGATAGAACAAGTATATACTGACCATAATGGCACCAAAAACGATCCCAATAACATAAGAAACAAAATGAGGAAAGATAATACTATGGCTTTTCTACTCACTTTGCCTTCCAATCTTGACCCCTACTACCATTTGAAATAGGAGAATCACAACCTATTTAGGTCTCTTTTCTCTGGGAGTTCTCTCTGTTGTTTTGTTTGAAGAAAGAAAAATATACTCACACATGCCTGTGATTAAAAATATTACTTAATTCTGGGTGGTGCCTGTGGCTCAGCGAGTAGGGAACCAACCCCATATACCGAGGGCTGCGGGTTCAAGTCCGGCCCCGGCCGAACTGCATCAAAAAATTAGCTGGGCAGACAGAGGAGCCGAGATGGCGGCTGAGGAACAGCTTCCTTGCTAACTGGACATGGTGAGACTGGGGAGAGAAGAGTTCAGGCATCTCCGGCTGGCGAGATCTGCCCAGAAACATCCTTTTGGGGACACAAGGAGACAGCGTGAGACTTCTGGACCCCCTGAGGAAGGCAAAAGCAGTGGAGATCTGGCAAGCGCTTGCATGTGTTCGTTCGGTCTAATCCTTCCGGCAGCTGTGGCTACAGCAGCAGTGAGATTGCAAACTGGAAAGGCCTTACCTGTGAGCTGTTTGGGTTTCTTTTGGACTTGTCACTCATTTGAACTGCCTTGGGAGAACTGGGCAGGACTGTGGGGGTCTTTGAGTGTTGTCTGGGGCTCCAGATTGAGCCACCCAGCCAGACGGAGCTACCAGTATTTGGTTGTGGACTGTGCAGAGCCATCATAGGAGAACTGCCCCGGCAAGCTCCACCCTCAGGATCGCAGAACAACCATCAGGCGGGAGCGAGTAATCTAGTGACTGAGCAGCCTAAGGCAGGGACTGAGATGCTTGCAGCCTTAGCCCTCAGGGGCATTGGGTGAGACCGGGTTTGGCACACTGGGTAAGTGGATAGCCACTTAAGGAGTGATCCCAGGGACAAGCGCTTTCCTGGGAAAGCTTCTGCTTAGCCCAAGTTAGCAATTTAAAGTACCTTCTAAACAGGCTGAGGAGGATTTACGCTTTCCACTCTGAGGGGTTTGAGAAATCATTAGAGGCCTCGGGTCTCCATTTTGTTCAGCTGTATCAACATTGCAATTAACATATCAAACCCCAGAAGATCACCTCTTGCCCAGACAATATCAGCAAGATATATATACTGCTTTGTTTCTTGGTTTTGTTTTGTTTTGTGTGTTGTTGTTGTTTGTTTGTTTGTTTTCATTATTGTTGTTTTATTTTAATTTCAACATTTTCCTTAAAGATTTTTCTTTTCTGGGTGGCTCCTGTGGCTCAGTGAGTAGGGCGCCAGCCCCATATACCGAAGGTGGCGGGTTCAAGCCCGGCCTCGGCCAAACTGCAAAACAAAAAAATAGCCGGGCGCTGTGGTGGGCACCTGTAGTCCCAGCTACTAGGGAGGCTGAGGCAAGAGAATCGCT
>CAUYON010088997.1:0-24302 GCA_963573935.1 Arctocebus calabarensis
GCCCAGTCACTGGTAACCCCATGGGGCTGCAGTCCTGCCCCCTCAAATAAGCATATGTGCCAGGGCTTTGCATCTTCCAGAGGCAAAGAAAAGTCAATGCTCCCTAGGCCTGGCCACCACCCTCTGCCACCTGCCATTAGCCACCCCCAGTAACTTGAAATCAAGTGCTTTCCTCACAGAGCATAACAAGAGGAGCTAAACATAGGAAACACATGGAAAAAGGGGCACAGAAGACCATAGTCTGTGAGCAAGCATACTATGTCTTTGTTACAGTTCTGAGAAAGGGACTGTTGAACTCAGCATCCCAGTGATCTCTGAAACTAACATCAGCCCACTATACTGGGCACCTGACCCATCCTAAAGTCCATCATGTGGGCCAACAAAGCTGCAAATTACCACTTTGACTCTGGTAGGCCTGAGAAGGGATGCAGTGAACTCTGCATTCTCTGGGCTTCTGGCACTCGTATCAGACCACCACACCTGTCCTCTGCATGGTCCTAAATCCCCTTGGGTGGACTGGAAAAGCTGCTAATTGCCACTTTGCTTCTGAAAGGCCTGGAATGGGGCATGGTGAACTCTTAAATTGCCAGGATCTCTGAAACTGATATCGGCATTCTATATTTGACCTCTGTCCATCCCTAACACCCATCAAGTGGGCTAGCAGATCCACACACTCTCACTTTGCTTCTAGCAGGCCTGGAAATGGGCTTGGTAAACTCTGTCATCCCAGGGTCTCTGAAACTGATCTCATCCCTCCACACTTGGTGTTGGACCAGTTCTAAGTCCGATCTGGTGGAAAGAAAAAAACTGAGGCTTGCCTTCTGGCAGTCTCATGAAGGGGTGTGGTGAACTCTGCATCCCTGAGGCCTTTGAAACACACATCAGTTGATCACACTTAGCATTTGACCAGCTGTCAGGTGGGCCAGCAGAACATCAATTTGCCACTTTGCCTCTCATAGTTCTGAAAAGGAGTGTGGTTAAACTTTGAATCCTAGTGCCTCTGAAACAGTCATCAGACCCATTGGACTTTGCATCCAATTAAACTTAAAGCCCACCAGACAGGACTGCATAACAGTGAACTATTGCTTTGGTTCTGGCAAGTATGGGAAGTCGCATGGTAAGTTTTATCCCTGGAGCCTGGGAAACTAACATCAGCTCACTATGCTTGGTATTTGACTGGTACTAAAGACCTTTGGGCTGGCTGACAGAGCAGAGAGCAACCACTTTGACTCTCACAGGTACAGGAAGGGATGTAGTTAACTTTACCTCCCAGGGTACCTGTGAAATTGTCATTAGCCTACTGAATTTGGAAGTCAAATAGCCTTAAAGTATGCTGAGCTGCTGGTGGAACAAGAGCTTCCAATCTACCTTGGCAAGACCTAAAGGGTGTTCAGAGAACTTTGCATTCTGAAGAAGCCATAGCCCGCAACAGTCTAATTTGTAGACCATGCAAACAGACCTACATCATGCTGAGCAGCAATAAACCTGGCAGAACAGTGTGCCCTTTGCTTGGCCTAGTCTTGTCCTTCTAGGCCCTTAATACATACTGTGATGTTAATGGTACCCAAACAGAATAACTTGTAATTTCAGCATAGAGACACTCTAAACTTTCAGCTTCAAATTAAAATAAATAAATAAATAGGAAATACATCTGGGGAGAAAACAACAATAACAAAAAAAACCCCTGGCAACATAAAGAATCAGAGTAGATCAAATCCCACAAGGGAATACAGTGGAGCTACAGAAGAAAATTCCACCCGTAAAGGACTTGCTGAAATGTCAGAAGTGGAACTGAGAATATGGATGGTAAATTAGATAAACACAATTGAAGTTAGAGGGAAAAATATGTTCAAAAACTGCCTCAAGAAACCAATCTAATTAATAACACAGTTACCAAAAATCTGGATATATATAGAAAATACAACAGAGCATAAGTAATTGAAACAGACATTCAAAGAGTTTCAAAATGCACTAGAAAGTCTCAGCTATAGAGTAGATCATGGACAAGAAAGAATCTCAGAACTCAAAGACAAGACTTGTGAGCTAACCCAAGCATTATAGGAGACAGAAAAGTAAAGATCAAAAGAAGAGCAATCTCTTTGAGTGATAAGGGACTACACAAAGTGTACAAACATACAAATCATAAATATCCCTAAAGGAGGAGAAGAGAGTCCTAAAGGGATGGAAGTTCTACTTAAAGATGTCATTGTGGAGAATTTGACAGGCATTGCAAGAGACCAAGACATACACATATTAGATAGTTATGGAACTCAAGGATGACTCAATTCAAACAATTATCTCCTAGAAACAATGTAATTAACCTGGCCAAAGTCAAAATGAAATAGAAAATTCTACAATCAGGCAAGCATAAGAAACACCTTACATATAGTGGAAATAAAATATTAGAATTACAGCAGATTTGTCAGCAGAAACTTGACAAGCCATAATAGAGTGACCATCTGACATTAATCTTCTTAAAGAAAGCAAGTTTCAGTCCAAGATTTAGTGTTCTTCCCAACTAAGGTTCACATTTGATGGAGAAATCAAATATTTTATTGAGAAGCAAAAGTTGAAGAAATTTGCTTCTACAAGACTGTCTCTTCAGGAAGTACAAAGAATCATTATACACACAGGCCATCCCAGTGGATCACCAGCAAAGTAAAGACACCCAATAACTAAAGGACAAAGCCTAACTCCCAGAATGGTGCAAGGAATAAAGCTAAGTAATGGACCTCCAAAAAACAATATAAACAAAACTCTTCCATATTTATTAATTCTCTCAGTAAATGTTAATGGATTGAATTCCCCACTGAAGAAGTATAGGTTAGGTGACTGCATAAAAAGACACAAGTCAAGTATATGTTGACTGCAAGAAACATATCAAACCTCCAAGGACAAAAAACAAAAACAAAAACAAACCAAAAAAAGACCCAGTTAAAGGATTGGAAAACAATATTTAATGTAAATGGAAATCAGAAAAACACAGAAGTTGCCATATGATTTGCAGATTCCTTGGGCTTCAAACCAACAAAAGTAAAGAAATACCAAGAAGTATACTATATGTTTGTCAAAGGAACAATACAACCAGAAGATATTTCAATCCTAAATTTCTGTGAACCCAATTTAAAATGTAAAATAAAACCTAATTAATCTGAACAATATGGTATCCTGCAACAGCATAGTAACTGGAGACTTCAACACTCCTCTGAAAAGCTGGAAATATCCTCCAATCGGAAACTAAATAAAGAAGCAATGGACATAAACACAACTTTAGAACAAATGAGATTAACAGACATATACGTAATAGTCCACCACAGTAAAACTGAGTATGCGTTCTTTTTGTCAACCTAAAATATTCCCCAAAATTATTCATATTTTTCATTGTTAATAAAATCTCAACAAGTTCAAAAGAATAGAAATTATAACTTCTATCATTTCATTACAGAATAAAAGTATAACTCAACTTCAACAAAAATCTTTTTTCCTAGTCAAAATCATGGAAATTAAATAACCTCATCCCAAAAGATAGCTAGGTCAAGAAGGAGATAAAGAAGGAAATCATTAGATTTCTCAAACAAGGCTTGTAATCCTACTTGCTCATGTAATCCTAGCACTATGAGGGGCTGAGGTAGGTGGATCTCCTGAGTTCAGGAGTTTGAGACCAATTTGAGCAAGAGTGAGACACCATTTCTACTGAAAAATAGAAAAACTAGCCAGACATTATGATGAGTGCCTGTAGTCTCATCTGCTAAGGAAGCTGAGGCAAGAAAATCACTTGAGCTCATGAGTATGAAGTTGTTGTGATCTATGATGCCACAGCACTCTAGCCTGGGGCAAGAGAGTGAGACTTTATGTAAGAAGAAGAAAAAGGAGGAGGAAGAGGTGGAGGAGGAAGAGGGAAATTTCTCAAACAAAACAATCATGAAGTCACAAATGATCAAAACCTGTGGGATACTGCAAAGGCAGCTTTAAGAGGGAAAAAAATTTATCACATTAAATGCCCACATCAAAAAACAAAACAAAACAAAAAAACATTGAGTACAAATCAACATCCTAATGAACTGTATTTGAGAAATGGAAAAGGAAGCAAAATCTAATCCCAAACTTAGCAGGAGAAAAGAAATAATGAAAATTAAGTGAAATTGAGAGCCTGAGAAGTATTTGGAAGATCAGTGAAACAAAAGTTTGTTCTTAGAAAAGATCAATAAAATCAATAAACTCTTTGCCTGATCAACTAGAAGCAGAAAAAAAAGACCTTTAATAACCTCAATCAGAAACAAAAACTGGAAATAACAACAGATATCACAGAGATAAAAGAGATCATCACTGATTGCTACAAAAATTCCATGCCCCGATATTTGAAAACATAGAGGAAATTTATAAATACCTGGAATCACACCACCTGTCTAAACTCAAGAAGAAGCAGTTAGAACTTTGCAATAAATATCAAGTACCAAAATTTCAACAGCATTAAAAAAGCTTCAAACAAAGAAAAGTCCTGGACCAATCAATTTACACCAGGATTCTAACAAGCCTTAAAAGATGAGCTCATACCTATTTTGCATTACCTATTCCAAAATATTGGAAAGAAAATTCCCTTCCCAATTCATTCTACAAAGCAAATATCACCCTTATATCAAAACTAAGAAAGGAATCGACAAATAAAACTACAAAGCAATATTATGAATGAAGACAGACACAAAAATACTTAATGAAATCCTAGAAAACAGAATACAGCTGCACATTAAAAGATATGTACATTATGACAAAGTGGGTTTTATCCCAGGGATGCAAGCTTAGTTCAACAGACGTAAAATCATAAATGTAATCTACCATGTAAACAGAAGTGAGAACAAAGGCTAAAAAGCATTCAACAAATGCAAAAATAATTCAATAAAATTCATCATCCTTTTCTGACAACAACAGTTAAGAAAATGGTCATAGATGGGACTTGTCTTAAATTGGTAGAAGCCATCTACAACAAACCATAGCCAATATCATACTTAATGGAGTAAGATTGAAAGCATTTTCACTTAGAACTGCAAACAGCCAAGGGTGTCCACTTTCACTACTGCTATTCAATGTAGTTCTAGATGTTCTAGCCAATGGAATCAGGCAAGATAATGATATCAAAAGCATTCAAATGGGAACAGAGGAGGTCAAAGTTTTGCTCTTTGCCAGTGAGATATTATACTTAGAAAATCCCAAGGGCTCAACCACATGCTTCCTGGAAGTGATCAAGAAATACAGTCATGAGGGGAGTAGGCAAGATGGCCTACTGAAGCCAGATTTCACCAGAAGCTCCCGTCCAGAGGGAGAAATAATGGCCAGAACCAACCCAATAAAGTGGAAGATCGGGAGCTGAGCTCAGAGAGAGGATTGATGGGTTCACATCACCCCTGCTGAGGCAAGCTAGGACTCCAAGGAAGCAAATTTCAGGTATTAAACCTATCCCCAAGAGGACAAGAATCCTTCCCCTCCCATCCTCATGAGGGAAGCTTGCTGTGTTACATCTACGAGCATTGAGCAAAAGACCTCTTGCTACACCACATGTGAGAGAGTGGCTGAAGGCTGGGACTCCTTCCACAGAGAGATACCACTGCAAGCCTGGGCAGTCTCTTGCCCAGGATAAAAGTTGAACTAATATTCTTCTGTTTCCTGAACTCCCAATCTATCCTTCCTGCCTCTCCTGGCAGTCTGGAAGACTACCTCCTGCAGAATCTGGACTATCTGACAGATGTTTGCTAGAGTGGGGAATCCCATGTGCTGCAGGACAGCTGCACTGAAACTATAACTCTAGTAGCAGGGAGTCACAAGGGGAGAGCGACTTCCTCCATGCTGGAAAGTGCATAATGTGAGACTCCCCATCACTGACCTGGAACCACCCACTGGCACCCCGCCTGCTCCTGTGACCTGCATGCCAGCACCAAAGATTGGGTGGCATCACCTCTGATAGTGGCAGCACCACCCATAACTGTGATGGGCCCTCCACTGGGGTCATATTTTGGATAAACTCCTCCCCAATTCTGTGGAACATGGAGGGAAAATGACCTGGCCCAACAGGAGTTCTATAGGTGGTGTGTGGCCAAGGCAGAGGCATGGTCTCTGAGGGAAAGAATGACACTCTGTGAAGGTAATCCCCAGCTGTGTACAAATGGAGGTGGAAAACTCTCCAAATTTCAAAGAACACCAGAGGGAATCAGGCCCGAAAACCTTCCACCTGAAGGTTGCACAGTGAGATGGCCCAGTAGAGGAGACATTTCCTCCCTTTTGACTCAGGTGCAAATCCCCGGTATACTTGAGTATTAGAAAGAGCTGGGCCATAACCCTGTGGGGTTAGCAGTGACGGGGTGAGACAGTGACACAAGGTGGGGAAAGAGGCACCAGACCTCCTGGAATAATTATTTTGCTGGGTGGGCCTTTCTCACTTCATGGACCATGACAGTGAGTCACACTTGAACTGCCAGTAGACACCTGCTGTCCAAGTGCTAGAGACCTTCTGAACTCTTCCAGTTGATCTGTGTTTGTGCTGACTGGGACAATTGGTTTGGAACTCTTGATCTGTACCGATCACCTGGGGACTATCTAAGGTTATACTCTGATTGTGTTGTAGTAGGAGGGATTGATTCTCCTGTTTCAGATGTTGCCTTTGGGGGATGGAGTCCTTAGTTGTTTATATTACTCCACTGGAGAAATTTCAACCCAAAGTCACTGATCCACTAGGATTCATCAGAGTCTAGCTGAATACAAGACAGACTTACCTGGCCCCATCATAACAAGCGGGTTCCAAGAGTCTCAGACTGTAGTACTGAACAGGACCTAGGTAAAGCCATAGGGGAAAACCTGCAGCCACCAGTCCCAGCATTCCAGTAAAGGAATGGTTAATTACAACTCCAGGAACCCTGAATTCACTTTCATCTTACCAGCTTCTCTAGCCAAACATTGAAAAACAACCATGGGGCAGAATCAGTGGAAAAACTCTGGCAACATGAATAATCAGAGTAAATCAACTTCCCCAAGGTAAGACAAAGGAGATGCAACAGAAGATCTCATTCATAAACAATTGGCTGAGATGTCAGAAATCAAGTTCAGAATTTGGATGGGAAATACAATTAACAGAATTGAAGTAAAATTGGAATTAGAAGTTCAAGGAATAATTCAAAAGTTGTATGAAGAATTCAATGAATTCAAAGATAAAATCACCAAAGATTTTTCACAAACTAAGGAAATAATTTGCATCCCTCAAAGACCTGAGAAATACAGTAGAATCCCTCAGTAACAGAATGGAGCAGGCAGAAGAAAAGAGCTCTGATATAAAAGACAAAGCTTTTGAACACACCCAAACACTCAGAGATGAAGAGAAGTGGAGAGCAAAAATGGATCATTCCATGAGAGACTTGTGGGACCACTCCAAAAACCCAAACATTCATGTTATTGGAATTCATGAAGTAGATGAGAATGATCCAAAAGGCACAGATACTCTACTCCAAGAGATATTGGAGGAAAACTTCCCAAACATGGCAAGAGATACTGAAATTAAGATAGCAGTTTCAGAATCCCAGCATGACTCAATCCAAATAAAGCCTACCCTAGATACATTGTAATTGACTTTGCCAAAGTTAATATGAAGGAAAAAATCCTGCAAGCAGCCAGACATAAGAAAATCATAACCTACAAGAGGAAGAGTATTAAAATGACTGCAGATCTCTCTGCTGAAACCTTTCAAGCCAGTGAGGATGATCATCAAACTTCAATCTCCTAAAACAAAACAACTTTCAGCCCAGTATCCTGTATGCACCTAAACTGAATTTCATTTATTATGGAGAAGTCAAATAACTTAATGACATTCACACATTGAAGAAATTTGCCATAATTAAAACAATGCTTCAGGATATTATCAGATTCATCCTCCATAAGGATCACCACAATGCTCCAAAACCAACGTAAATTCACTTAGAAATTTTTATCAAAACTCAACTTCCTGGGTGGTGCCTGTGGCTCAAGGGAGTAGGGCACCAGTCTCATATGCCAGAGGTGGTGGGTTAAAACCCAGCCCCGGCTGAAACTGCAAAGGAAAAAAAAAAAAACAACTCAACTTCCACAGTGGCTAAAGGATTAAAAATGTTCACTGTTCTTTTGAAAAACTCAACACTCAAAATACTACCAGGTTTATCAATGCTCTCAATTAATGTGAATGGCTTAAATTTTCCACTAAAGAGGCACAGGTAGCCTGACTCGATATAAAAAATCAGGCCAGATACCTGCTACATACAAGAATCTCATTTTATCTTAAAGGACAAATATAGACTCAGGGTGAAGGGATGAACATCTGCAAACCAGGCAAATGGAAATAAGAAAAGAGCAGAGGTTGTAATTTTATTTGAAGGTACATTAGGCTTTAAACCAACAAAAGTAAGGAAAGACACAGATAGTCACTTCACATTAGTTAAGGGAAAAACTCAACATGATGAGATATCAATTATTAACATTTTTGCACCCAACCAAAATGCTCCTCAATTTATAAGAAAGACCTAACAGACATGAACCATTTGATATCTTCCAGCACCATAATAGTTGGAGATTTTACATGGAGAAAGAGGCATCAACCGCTATGCTCCAAACCTTCAACTGATCAGGCCTGTCTGACTCCTCAGAGCACGAGAAGCACTCAAGCCACACTTGAGCTACAAGTAGACTCCTAATATCTAGTTGCTGGAGCCCTTAAGCTAGAGAGTGGGTGCTATATGGGACAATTGCTTTGGAACTCTTGAATGGGACAAATTACCCAAGGACCCTCCAAGGTGGTACCCTGGGGAAAGGGTACCACCTTGTACCCTTTTGTTGTACTGGGAAAGTTTGTTTGATTTTCCTCTTCCATGTATAACCTGTGGGGGACACGATGTCCTAGTTGCTTGTATTTCTCCAAAGCTGAGACTGCGATCCAGAATCACTGATTCACTAGGATTGGGCAGAGATCAGCTGAATACAATAAAGAGCCAACTACCCCCACCACACCAATCAGGCCTCTAGAGTTACAGACTGTAGCACTGTATAGGTCATTTGCAAAATTGTAGAGGAAAAGCTGCAGTCACAGTTCCTTGGTGAACAGCTGGTCAACGACAGCCCCAGAAGTCTCCAATTAAATCATGGGGCAGAATCAGTGGAAAAACTCTGGCAACATGAATATCAGAGCAGTTCAACCCCCCCACCCAGGAAGGACAAACCAACGAAACCATAGGATCCCATTCATAAACAGAAGGCTGAGATGTCAGAAATCGAATTTGGAATTTGGATGGCAAATAAGATCAACAGAATGGGAAGTAAAGTTGGAGTTAGAAATTCTAGGAATAATTCAAAAGATGTCTACAGAATTCAATGACTTCAAGACAAAATCATCAAAGATTTAGACACATTGAGAAAAGAAGTTGTAGCCCTCTAAGATATGAGAAATACAATAGAATCCCTCAGTAACAGAATGGAACAGGCAGAAGAAAGGGTCTCCGACATCAAAAACAAAGCTATGAATGATCTCAAACGTACAAAGACGAAGAGAAGTGGAACATAAAAATGGATCACTCTCTCAGGGAACTCTGGAATATTCACCTTATATGGATTCCTTAAATCAACGAAGTAGCAAGGCACAGAGGCTCTTCTTCATGAGATTATGAAAGAGAACTTTCCAGACATGCCAAAAGATTCAGAAATTTAAATAGCAAACAGTTTCACAATGCCAGCATGACTCATGCCGAATAAAACATCTCCCAGGCACATCATAATTAACTTCACTAAAGTTAATATGAAGGAGAAAATTCTGAAAGCAACCAGATGTAAACAAACCATAACTTACAAGGGGAAGAATATTAGAATGACTGCAGATCTCTCTGTTGAAACCTTTCACACTAAAACAGGCTGGTCATCGAATGTTAATCTCCTAAAACAAAATAACTTTCAACCCAGGATCCTATATCCAGCTAAACTGACTTTCATTTATGATGGAGAAATTAAATACTTCAATGACATTTGTATGTTGAAGAAATTTGCCGTAACTAAACAAGTTCTCCAGGATTATCCTCCATAATGACCAGCACAATTCTCCACCACAAAAGTAAACTCCCTTTGAAACTTTTGATCAAATTCCATCTTCTACAATGGCGAAAGAATTAAAAATGTCTACTGGTTTCTAAAAATTCTACCAGGCCTATCAATATTCTCAATAAATGTGAATGGCTTAAATTGCCCTCTAAAGAGGCACAGGTTGGCTGACTCGATACAAAAACTCAGGCCAGATATCTGCTGCATACAAGAATCTCATCTTACCTTAAAAGATAAATACAGACTCAGGGTGAAGGGATGGTCATCTACATTTTAGGCAAACAGAAATCAGAAACAAGCAGGTATTGCACTTTTGTTTGCAGATACAATAGGCTTTAAACGAACAAAAGTAAGGAAAGATAAGAATGGTCACTTCATGTTTGTTAAGGGTAATACTCAATATGATGAGATTTCAATTATTAATATTTATGCACCCAACCAAAATGCACCTCAATTTATAAGAGAAACTCTTAACAGAGATGAGCAACTTGATTTCCTCTAGCTCCATAGTAGTCATAGATTTTAACACCCCTTTATCAGTGTTGGGTAGATCCTCCAATAAGAAGCTACGCAAATAAATCTTAGAGTTAAACTTAGCCATTCAACATTTGGATTTAACAGACATCTACAGAACATTTCATCCTAACAAAACTGAATACACATTCTTCTCATCAGCCCATGGAAAATACTCCAAAATCAATCACATCTTAGGTCACAAATATAACCTCAGGAAATTTAAAAGAATAAAAATTATTCTTTACATCTTCTTGGACCATCATGGAATAAAAGTGGAACTCAGTAATAACAGTAATCTGCATACTCATACAAAAACATGGAAGCTAAATAACCTTATGCTGAATGATAACTGGCTCACAGATGTGATAAAGAAGGAAATCACCAAATTTTTGCAACAAAACAATAATGAAGACACAAATCATTAGAACCTCTGGGATACTGCAAAGAAGTCCTAAAAGGGAAATTTATAGCATTGTAACCCTTCCTCAAGAGAATGGAAAGACAGGAAATTGACAACTTAATGGGACATCTTAAGCAGTTGGAAAAGGAAGAACATTCCAATCCCAAACCCAAAAGAATAAAAGAAATAATTAAAATCAGGTCAGAATTAAATGAAATTGGAAACAAAAGAATTATACAACAGATCAATAAATCAAAAGGTCGGTTCTTTGTAAAGGTCAATAAAAGAGATAAACCTTAGGCTAACCTGAAAGGAAAAAAAAGAGTAAAATCTCTAATTTCATAAATCAGAAATGGTAAAGATGAAATAACAACAGACTCCTCAGAAATTCAAAATATTCTTAATAAATAATCTCAAGAAACTTTATTCTCAGAAATATGAAAATCTCAAGGAAATTGACCAATACTTGCAAGCACTCCACCTTCTAAGACTTAGCCATAATGAAGTGGAAATGTTGAACAGGCCTATATCAAGTTCTTAAATAGCATCAACTATACAAAATATCCCTAAAAATAAGATCCTGGGACCAGATGGCTTCATGTCACAATTCTACCAAACCTTTGAAGAGGAACTACTACCTATATTACTCAACCTTTACCAAAATATAGAAAAAGAAGGAATACTACACAGCACATTCTATGAAGCAAACATCACCCTGATCTCCAAACCAGTAAAAGACCCAACAAGAAAAGAAAATTATATACCAATATCTCTAATGAATATTAATGCAAAAATATTCAACAAGATCCTACCAAACAGAATCCAGCAACACATCAAACAAATTATATATCATGACCAAGTGGGTTTTATCCTAGTGTCTCAAGGTTGGTTCAATCTCAGGTTAGAAAAATCAATACTTACAAATTTGTAGTTTTTATATATGTCAACAATAGTCAAGCTGAAAAGTCATGAACTCTATTTCTTTTACAGTAGTGCCAATAAAAATGAAATATTTGGGAGTTTACCTAACAAAGGATGTGAAAGAAATATCTGAAGATGTTAACAAATGGAAAAACTTACCGTGCTCATGGCTGGGAACATGGTTAATGTGTCCATACTACCCAAAGCAATATACAATTTTAATGCAATCCCTATTAAAGCAACACTGTCATCCTTTAAAAACCTCGGACAAATAATAGTTTGTTGTATATAGAATCATAAAAACCTTGATTAGCAAATACATTACTCATAAATAAAAAAAATATATGGAGGAATCACACTACCAGACCTTAGACTATACTATAAGTCAAAAGTGATCAAAACAGCATGGTACTGGAACAAAAAAAAGAGAGGTAATAGTATGGAACTGAATAGAGAACCAAGAGATGAACCCAGCTACTTATCATCATTTGATTTTTGATAAGCCTATCAAAAATATTCAGTGGGGAAAAGACTCCCTGTTTAACAAATAGTGCTGGGTGAACTGGCTGGCAACCTGTAGAAGACTGAAACTGGACCCACACCTTTCACTATTAACAAAGATAGTTTCTCACAGGATAAAAGATTGAAACTTAAGACATGAAATGATAAAGTTACTAAAAGAGAGTGCAGGGGAAAATTTTAAGCAATCAGCCTGGGAAAATATTTTATGAGGGGGACCCCACAGGCTATTCAAGGAACACCAAAAATACATCACTGGGACTTGATCAAACTAAAAGTCTTCTGTGCAGCCAAGATCACAATACATAAAGCAAGCAGATAGCTCTCAGAATCGGAGAAGATATTTGCAGCTTATTTGTCTGACAAAGGTTTGATGACCAGAATCCATGGAGAACTTAAATGTATTAGCAAGAAAAAAACAAGTGATCCCATCTCATTTTTGGCAAAAGATTTGAATACAAACTTCTCTGAAGAAGACAGGCACTGGGCCTACAGACCCATGAAAATTGCTCATCATACTTAATCATTAGAGAAATGCAAATCAAAACCACTTTGACATATCATCAAACTCCAGTAAGATTAGCCCACATCACAAAGTCCCATAACCATAGATGTTGGCATGGATGTGGAGAATAGGGATCACTTCTTCACTGTTGGTGGGAGTGCAAGCTAATACATTCCTTTTGGAAAGGTATTTAGAGATCACTTAGGGATCTAAAAATACACCTGTCATTCGATCCTGCAATTCCTCTACTAGGTATATATCCAGAAGTCCAAAAAATAACTTTATAACAAAGGTATTTGCACCAGAATGTTTATTGAAGTCCAATTCATAACTGCTAAGTTGTGGAAGAAGCCCAAGTTCCCATCAACCCATGAATGGATTAATAAATTTGGTATATGTACACCATGGAATATTATGCAACCTCAAAAAAGATGGAGACTTTACCTCTTTTATGTTTACATGGATGGATCTGGAGCATATTTATTCTTCTCAGCAAAGTATCTCAAGAATGGAAGAAAAAGTATCCAATGTACTCAACTATGCTATGAAACCCACACTTCCATTTGAAAGCATAACCCAACCACAACCCAAGATGAAAGGGAAAGAGGAGGATGATTGGAGGGAGGGTAATTGGTCAGACCACCCATATGTTGCATTTTACAAGGGTACATGTCAAGTCTACTAAGTATAGAGTATAAATGTCTTAAGGCAATAATTAAGCATGTGTGGTGGAGGCTATGTTAACCAATTGATGAGAGTATTTCAAATTGTATACAAAACTAGCTCATTGTACCCCATAATTGCATTAAGGTACACAGCTATGATTTAATAAAATAAAGAAATACAGTCACATCTTAGATATAAAATCAATGTCCACAATTTAGCAGCCTTCATATATGCTAATAACAGACAAGTTGAGAATCATATCAAAGTCACAATGCCTTTCACTATAACTTCAACTAAAATGAAATAACTGGGACTGTACTTTAAAAAGGATGTGAAAAATTTATACATGAAGAAGTGTGAAACTGGGGGACAAAGCAAGATGACAAAACAGAAGGATCATTCAGCTGATCTCTCATCGTATGACTGGGAACAAAAAAAAAAAAAAAAATGAAAATCCAGCCAAACCTGGTGTGGGGACCTTACTTGCAGTCATAGCTCAGGGAGCACAACAAGGTGGTGATGTGCAGGATATGTGTGATACAGAGCTGTGGAGGTCTGTCTCAGCAGGGAAGTGACTGGGAGCAGCTGAGAACAGCGGCCTCCCTCCCACTCCATGGAGATCCAGAGACAAAAGAAGCCTCTCCAGAGTTTTCTGGGGAAGCTGCAGTCCAGTGGAAAACTTAGAAGAGTGGGCCTATTCAAACAATATATGGCAAACAGATTTGAATACTGAGTGGAGTGGATTTACTATCATTTTGGTGGGTGGAGAGACAGCCACACTGGGAAAGTCCTGCCTGCCAGGAGGCTCCATTGTGGGGGGGTCAAAATGTCCTGAGGGTGGGCCTCTCAGCAGGAGCCTAAAGAATGAAAGTCTCTGTTTCACCTCCCTGGATTGGAACTCCACTCTTAAGACAGGCTGAGTGGCTCACGCACGCACCCCCGCCCCCAGGGAACAGTTGTCATGGGGCACTGTAAGACCTGCCTCTGAAGAATCATGGAGGGCTTTAAGATTTCAACCTGGTGAGATCTGAATGCTTGCAAAATAATCAGGCAACAACTGAGGGCAAATAAATTAAGAACTA
The DNA here is from genome assembly GCA_963573935.1 of Arctocebus calabarensis. Taxonomy (NCBI): domain Eukaryota; kingdom Metazoa; phylum Chordata; class Mammalia; order Primates; family Lorisidae; genus Arctocebus; species Arctocebus calabarensis. The sequence goes on from CAUYON010088997.1 coordinate 14,702, forward strand.
GGAACATGCCTGGAAACACAACACAGAGGTTGCCAGATGTGTTCCCTGTCTCCTAAAACCAAGAGGCACCTGGTATCCTGGCAAGATATTGCAACATACACATTTTCCTATTGAAATTGGTCCCTATGCTATATATACTTTGTGGTCCTTTCTTTTTAGTATTATTTTTCTTTTCCTTATTGCTGAGGTTGCTGCATTTTGTGGCTGTTTAAGTTGTTCTTTATTTATCTTTGTTTCATTTTGTTTTACTGTGTTTTGTTTTTGGTAAATTGTTTGATTGGTTCTATTCTTGCATTTTTACTTTCATCAACAGCAAGGGCTGCTGTAGTTTTGTTAAGGTATTTCAGCCTCATTGTATCTCTATATTTCATTCCTCAGCATCTTAGACAGGTTCAGGTGAAATTTACTAAATGCAGCATACAAATGTCTTCATACAATAACTAAAAAAATGACATGATGGCTGTGTCAAACAGTTTGATGAACACATTTCAGATGGTATATGAAACCAGTACATGGTACCCCTTGATTGCACTAATGTACTCAGCTATGATTCAACAATTAAAAAAAAAAACTCAAAATGAGGACAAATCAACAACCTAATGAATCATCTCAAGAAAGTGAAAAAGGAAGAAAAATCCTACCCCAAACCTGGCAGAAGAAAAGAAATAACCAAAATAAAATCTGAAATAAATGAAATTGAAAACAAAAGGATCATATAGAAAATCAATGAAACAAAAAGTTGATTCTTCAAAATGATAAAAAAAATGAAATGATAAAATTTTGGCCAGAATCACAAGAAACAGAAAAGTAATGTCTTATAACATTGATAAGAAATGAAAAAGGGCGAATGACAGCAGATACCACAGATATACAAGCAATCATCTGTGATTACTACAGAATCAGAATTTATATGCCAATACATTTGACAAAGAGGAGGAAATGGACCAATACCTTGAATCACACAGCCTCCCTAAACTTAAACAGGAAGAAGTAGATCTTTTGAACAAATCAATATCACTCACTGAAATCAAAGAAACAATGATTTATATGTATATGACTTAATAGATGGGGAAAAAAGCCCTGGATCAGATGGCTTCACACCCAGATTCTATCAAACATTAATAGAAGACCTTGTATCTGTACTGCAGAAACTATTCCAAAACAGTGATAAGGTGGAATCCTCCAAAAATGTTTTGTAAAGCAAACATTACCTAGGTACCAAACACAAGAAAGTACCCAACTAAAGAGAAAAAACAGAGAACAATCTCACTAATGAATATTGAATTCTCAATAAAATCCTAGCAAATAGAACAGAGCTGCATATTAAAAATATATACATTTTGATTAAGTAAATTCAAAAACACAAAATACTGGGGAATATATCTCACACAAGAAATGAATGAACTCTGTAGAGAATTATGAAACCTTGAGAAAAGAAACAGCAGAAGACGTTAACTAATGAAAAAACACACCATGGTTTGGCTTAGAAGAATCAACATGCTTAAATATTTATATTACTCAGAGAAATCTACAGATTTAATCCAATTTCCATTAAATTACCAACATCATACTCTGAAGAACTCTAACAAATATTTATTTGTTTTCTTTGGAACCAGAAAAATGCTGGTATTGTAAAGGCAATTTTTCGTAATTAAAACAAATCTGGAGTGATCACTCTGCCAGACTTTAGGTTATACTACAAAACCACAGTGATCAAAACTAAATGGCACTGCCACAGAACTAGAGACATAGATCCGTAGAACAGAGTAGAAAACTTAGAGAAGAAACAGCCTCTTATCTCCAGTTGATCTTTGATAAATCAGAAAAAGGCATAAACTGGGGAAAAGAATTCCTATTCAATAAATGGTGCTGGGAGAACTGGATAACTGCACGTAAAACACTGAAACTGTGCCTGCACATCTCACCACTTACAAAAAATTGGCTCACAATGGATACAAGATTTAAACATAAGACACAAAGTGAAAAAAAAAGAAATTCTAGAGGAAAGTGTGGGAAAAACTCTAAGATACTATCAGCCTGCGGAAATATTTTATGAAGACGACTTCATGAACAATTGAAACAACAGCAAAAATAAATAAATGGGATTTAATTAAGCTAACAAAAACTTCTGTACAGCTAAAGACACATCATTTAAAGTAAATAGACAACCTTCAGAATGGGAAAAGTTATTTGCATGTTATGAATCTGACAAAGGCTTGATAACTAGAATCTACAGATAACTAAATTAACCAAAAAAGAAAGAGCAAACAATTCCATCTATCACTGGGCAAGAGACATAAACAGAACCTTCTCTGAAGATGAATGGCTAACACACATATGAAAAAATGCTCATTCTTCCTATTCATCAAAGAAACACAAATCAAAATCACCATAACCCCAGTGAGGTTAGCTCACATCAAAAAGTCTCAAAGCTGCACATGTTGGTGTGGATCTGGAGAGAAGGGAACACTTTAAAAAAGAACAAGTAATCCCATCTCAGGATGGGCAAAGGACTTGAAGAGAAACTTCTCTAAAGAAGACAAGTGCACGGCCTTCAGACACATGGAAAAATGCTCATCATCCTTAATCATCAGAGAAATACAAATCAAAACTACTCAGAGAAATCATCTAACTCCAGTAAGATTAGCCCACATCACAAAATCCCAAAACCAGAGATGTCGGCATGAATGTGGAGAAAAGGGAACACTTCTACATTGCTGGTGGGAATGCAAACTAATACTTTCCTTTTGGAAGGACGTTTGGAGAATACTCCGACATCTAAAAATACACCTGCCATTTGATCCTATAATTCCTTTACTTGGTATATACCCAGAAGACCAAAAATCACATTATAACAAAGATACCTATACCAGAATGTTTATTGCAGCCCAATTCATAATTGTTAAGTCATGGAAGAATCCCAAGTGCCCATCAATCCACAAATGGATTAATAAATTGTGGTACGTGTATACCATGGAATATTATACAGCCTTGAAGAAAGATGGAGACTTTACCTCTTTCATGTTTACATGGATGGAGCTAGAACACATTCTTCTTAGCAAAGTATCTCAAGAATGGAAGAAAAAAGTATCCAATGTACTCAGCCCTACTATGAAGCTAATTTATAGCTTTCATATGAAGGCTATAACCCAATTATAGCACAAGAATATGGATAAAGGGGCAAAGGAGGGGAGAGAAGGGGGAAGGATGTATAGAGAGAGGGTAAATGGTAGGATCACACTTATGGTGCATCTTAGAAGGGTACAGGTGAAACTTACTAAATGCAGAATACAAATGTTTTCATACAATAACTAAGAAAATCCTGTGAAGGTTATGTCAAACAGTTGGATGAAAATATTTCAGATTGTATATGAAGCCAGCACATTGTACCCCATGATTGCATTAATGTACACAACTATTATTTAATAAAAAAATAAAAATAAATTGCTAGTGGGTTTACAAACTAATATAGTCTCTTTGGAAAGAAGTATGGAGAATCCTCAGAGAGGTAAATGTAATCCCGAAATCGCATTACTAAATATCTACCCCAAAGGGAAAAAGATCACTTTATCATGAAGACATTTGCAGTAAAATGTTTTTCACAGTTCATTTCACAATTTCTATGATGTTAAAACAACTCAAGTGCTCAGCCACACATGAATGGATTAATCTATGTTATATATGTGTGTCATGGAGTAATATTTAGGTATAAAAAGATGGGGACTTTATATCTTTTATATTAACCTGAATAGAGTTGGAGAACATTCCCTTTAGTAAAGTATCACATGGGTGGAAAAGCAAGTATCCACTGTATTCAGTTCTAATATGAAGCCAGTAGACAAAGTAATACAAGATAAAAACACAATTTAATTCAAGTTGGAGGGAGGATGGTGGAGAGAGGGAAGAAAGGGGAGAGAGAAAGGGATTGGTGTGCTCTCATCCCAATGGGCACAATATAAGGCACACCTCCTGGGTGAGAAGTTCAACTACAACAGGGACATGTCTTAATAATGCAAACATTGTAACCTAACCATCTTTGCCCTCATAATAGTCTGAAATGTAAAATAAATAAACAAATAATATTTTTTAGAAAAAAATGTGAGCTGAATAGTGCTATACAAATGTTAGGGTTTAGGGATTTTTTGCAACTTCTTAATGATATTGATTGCTTCTGAGTTACAATATAGCATTATTTTCAAATGTTATCTTGTTTTCCACACATAAAATTTTCAAGCTAATAATTTAAACTAATAATGAACTCAATCAGCTCCAATATGGTGGTTTAGAGATATCTCCTCACAAACTTCTTTTGGCAATGTGGGAGAGAGGAGCATTTTGCCACCATTATCTGGTCCATCCCATCCAGAAACAATACTGCAAATGCACAGAGACAGAATAACACACTACGAGCAAAACAGTAAGTGGTCATTTCAACATCAAAGCACAGAGGCAAAGAATATCAAAAGGAAATAGGAAATGAGAGTAGTGAGTAGGAGAAAAAAAATTAAGAAAAAAGATGTAATCACACATGAAGCATGAAGAGCGAACAACAGAAAAACTCAAGAAAAATAAAAAATCAGAACAGACCAAGTACCCTATTGGCTCACAATGGAGCTAACATAGAAGATCCCATCTATAAAGAAATTATGGAAATGACAGAAAAGAAATAAAGATTATGGATGGCAAAAATGATGAAGAGAATTGAATCCAAAGTGGAAAACCACCAAAAGGAAATCCAAAAATTGACCAAGGAAATGAATGAAAGACACAACAAAGTCACAAAGGACCTATACAAAAATAGAAAGGATAAAATGGAAATTAAAGATTTGAGGGAGTGATTCAGGAAGTTTCAAACTGTAGAAGAAAGTTACCAAAACAGATTAAACAATGAGGGAAGAAAGAATCTCAGAGCTTGATTACAAGACTCTCAAGCAAACCTAGTCATTTAAAAAGACAGAAAAAAAGAGAATAAAAGCAGAGCAATCTCTATGGGACTCCATAAAACATACAAACACAAATTATGGGTATCCCTGAAAGAGAAGAGGAGTTTCCCAATGTCATAGAAGTCCTAATGGATAATATTATAATTGAAAATTTTCCAAGGTTTGCCAAAGATTCAGACATGCTCCTTCTAGATGGATATAAAAACCCAAGTCAACTCAATTTAAGCAGAACATCTCCTAGGCACATAATACTTAACCTATACAAAATCAAAATGAAAGAGAAAATTCTGCACTCAATTTGGAGATAAGCAGCAGCTGACCTAAAAGGACAAACCTAATAGGGTGATTGCTGAGCTCTTAGCTGAAACTTTACAAGGCAAAAGACAGAAGGCTCCCACCTTCAATCTGCTTGAATAAAACAACTGCCGGAAAAATAGGGGTTTGTATACTGAAAAATAAGTTTGACATTCAATGGAGAAATCAAGAATTTCCTGACAAGAAAACATAGGAAAATTTTCTAGTACAAGAGCCACTTTGCAGGAAGTACACAGACCAATACTATACACAGACTAACACTAAAAACCACCAACCTGGGGATTTATATAACAAAGGATGTGAAGGATCTCTACAGAGAGAATTATGAAACACTGAGAAAAGAAATTGCAGAGGATGTTAACAAATGGAACAACATGCCATAGCTGGTAAGAATCGACATAGTGAAAATGCCTATACTACCCAAAGCAATGCACAGCTTCAATACAATTCTCATTAAAATACCAAGGTCATAGTTGGATGAACTTGAAAAAATAGTTCTTTGTTTTGTATACAACCAGAAGAAAGTCCAAGGAGGCAATGAATTCCTACAAAATAAGAACAAAGGTGGAGGCACCAGTTAAGACATATAAAATATAAATAGCAAAATGGCAGAAATACAAATGTTCTTATTAAAAATTATTTTTTATATAAATGGCAGATAAGAAAGAGAGATTTTTTTAAAAAATCAAACTATATGCTCGGCACATGAGAGTAAATTTAGAGCTAAATACACAAACAAATTGACAGGAAAGTAAGAGAAAAATATATCCCAAGCTAATAGTAACCAAAAAGAGTAAGGATAGCTTTCAGACAAAACACACTTGAAGACAGAGACTGTTACAAGAGACAAAGAATGTTAAATATTGATAAAAGGATCAATCTATCAAGAAAATATATAAAAACATACATGTACCTGACAAATTCAACTATATGAAGAAAAATAAACTGACAAAATTGAAGGGAAAAAGAAAACAATTTTAAAATCATATTTGCAGACTTTTTTATTTTAGATTAATATGAGGGCATAAACAATTAGGTTCCATTGTTTTGCATTTGTTAGGTAAATTCCAAGTTGTAGTTGAGCTATTCACCCAGGAAGTGTGCCATATATCCTTACATTGCACACATTAGGTGAAAGCTTACCATCTCCCCCTCACTTCTCCTCTCCCTCCTCCCACTTGCAACCTCCCCTCCACTAGAGAATTTATTTGTGTTTTTCTCTCAAAAGGGCATGTAGTTGGTTCTCTACTGGTTTCAAATTGGAATTGAGTACAGTGGATATTTGCTTTTTAATTCTTGTGATAACATTACTAATGAGAATATCCTTTATCCAATATGTAAAATCTCCATCTTTTTATGACTGAATAGTGTTTCATGGTGTACATATACCACAGTTTATTAATCCATTCATAGGTAGATAAGCAGGCACTTGAGTTGATGCCACATATTGACAACTGTAAATTGAACCGCAATAAACATTTTAGTGCAAATGTCCTTATAGTAGAATTATTTTTTTCTTCTGTGTAAATACCTGGTAATGAGATTGCAGGATCAAATGGAATACTCTATGAGTATTCTCCATATTTTTTTTCCATAGAGGTTGTATAAGTTTGGAATCCCACAAACAGCTTAAAAGTGTTTTCTTCTCTCCACATCTTACAGAAACATCTGCAGCTTTGCAAATTTGTGATGTGGGCTATTTTCACTGGAATGAGGTGATATCTCAAAGTGGTTCTTATTTGAATTTCTCTGATGACTAGAGACAATGAACATTTTTATTTTTTTAGCCATATAGGATGTTCCTTCTTTTATTTTGTTTTCTTTACTTCATTTATTTATTTATTTTCTTGAGACAGTCTCAAGTTATCAACCTGGGTCAAGGACCATGGTGTCACAGTGCACAGCAACTTCAATCTCCTGGGCCCAAGCAATTCTCTTACCTCAGCCTCCCAAATAGCTGGGACTGCAGGCACCATAACAACACCCAGCTATTTTTTGGCCCAGGCTGGATTCTAACCTGCCAGCTCTGGAGTATGTGGCTGGTGCCCTAGCCACCTGAGCTGACAATGAGCATTTTAAGTGTTTCTCAGTTATTCATCAGTCTTCTTTGAAAGAAGATTCTGTTGATGTCTCTTGCACAAGTGACAAATGGAATTGTTTACTCTTTTCCTGTTGATTAGTATGAGTTCTTTGTTAATTCTAGTTGTTAGGCCTTTGTCAGATTCATGTCATAAAACTATCATCTCCCATTCTGAATATTGTTTGCTTTAAGTGTACTCTTAGCTGTACAGAAGCTTAACAGCTTGATTATGTCCCATTGATTTACTTATGGTGCTATTTCAATTGTTGATGGGGTCTGCTTCATGAAATCTGTTTTTCAAGTCCTCTCTGAGGATTCTCCATGTTTCTTTCCATAGAAGCAGTATACATTTGCAATCAACAGTTTAAAAGTGTTCTCTTCCTCACGACATATACCCCAACATATGTAGCTTTGGAATTTTTGATATGGGCTATTCTCACTGGCTTTGGGAATATTCCAAGGTGGTTCTGAATTGCATTTGTTTGATGATTAGAAGTGATGAGCATTTTTTACATGTGTTTCTTGGCCTTTCATCTGTTTTTTTAGAGAAGTTTCTATTCATATCTCTTGCCTACTGATAGATACAATTTTCTGCTCTTTCTTTGTTGATTAATTTGAGTTGTCTGTAAATTTTGGTTACTGAGCCCTTGTCAAATTCAGAACATGAAATTAAATTTTCCTATTCTCAAGATTGTCTGTTTACTTTAATTGATGATTATCAAGATAATCAATGGTAGTGAAGTATTATTTTGAACAAATTCTAAAATCTTTTTGGTGTAAAAGAAATATATCAACTTCTCAAGATCTTTTAGTTTTTGACAATCTGCTCAAATATAATTAAAAGGGTGTTCACATCATAAAGAATCAGTAGCTAAGCTAACATATTGAAACAAAATCACTATTGTTGTTTTGACTTTTTTTTTCTTTTGAGACAGAGACTCACTGTTTTTCACTCAGCAGAGTTCTATGGCATCACAGCTCACAGTAAGCCTCAATTACTTGGGCTTAAGTAATTCTCTGGCCTCAACTTCCCAGGCAGCTGAGACTACAGGCACCTGCTACAATGCCTAACTATTTTTATTGTTGCAGTTGTTGTTGTTGTCTAGCTGGCCTGGGCCAGGTTCAAGCCTGCTAGCTTCGGTGCACATGGCCAGGGCTGTAACCACAGTGCTACAGGTGCTGAGTCTGTTTTAACTTTTCTAAATGAAAATTATTTTATTATAAAACAACCAAAATGTATTTAATACTTCATTGGATTTTTATTTAGGTAATGAGCAGTAAACTCCACAATTGTTCATAAATATTACCAAATGTCATTTTTTTTTAAGAGCAAGAAACTATGAAGAGACAAATATATCATCTGTTAAAGGGAGAGATTTTTCACAAGGGAAGAACAAGATGGCCATCTAGAGACTTCTCCTTACTTGCCACACACAGTGAGACAGGGGAGAGAGGACTCCAGTCACTTTTAGCTATGAAATTCTGCCCAGAAAAAACACTCCAGGAGCACAATGAATCACTAGAGGACTCAGGGGGCTAATAAGGGGTTCAGAAACAGAGGAAAATGGGCACAGAAAGCGAATGCCTGGGTACATGCAGAGAATGGCTGGTCCTCCAGTGGAGGACTAGAGACGGGAAGGGGCCAACCTATAGATTTTTGTTCTTGGACTAGGATGCTCACTGGAGCTGCCATGGAAGGGCCTGATTAAGCAAAAAAAAAAAAAAAAAACTCAAATTGTATGTGAAAACTTGAATTGAATTCCTGGGCAATTTGGCTACTAACAGGGTGTGCCACTGTGGGAAGGCCACCAAGGAGGAACAGTCTGCATTTTCCTAGTGCTTGGCTGGTTCTGACATGCCTGCTGAGCTCAGACAGCCATATTTGGGGTGGGATGAATGGCTCCTGCACCCTAGAAAAGGCATATTGTGCCCAGGGGGGCACTGTTTGCAAAGTCGAGGTGTGCCTCTTAAGAAATCTGGCAAGAGCTTCAGGATCCCAACTCTGCTGGGACTAAATGCTAGTGAAAAAACCAAGTCCTGTTTGAGGGCAAATAAATCAGAAACAACGTACATGGTCTCCTCGGCATAGTTCCTATCTTTTTTTTTATATATAATTTTATTGAATCATAATTGTGTACATTGGTGCAATCATAGGGCATGATGTACTTCATATACATTCAGAAATATTTTGATCGTACTGTTACAGATAGCCTTCATGGCATTTTCTTGATCACTATATAAAGACATTGATACTCTACCTTTA